>REGL01000704.1:88823-116044 GCA_004194395.1 Aurelia aurita complex sp. Pacific | reverse complement strand
GGGTTTTCCTTTTTCCCCCCCGTGGGAAAATTTTCGCCTTTAACCCCCCCCCCCCCCCCCCGCCACTGTTTACCGTTACTGCTTTCAGCGCATCCTGAATTTATTTCTTCTAAACTCAACATTGAGTCTTGGGCATGCCGGAAAATCTGTCTGTAACCACAGAACTTTGAGTATAGTAAAGGTGCCAGCAACTAATGTGTAGTAAACCAGCGGGTGTCCCAAAAAATGTATACGGATTTGGTTGACTCTAGTGCTGTGAATTTAGCTTCAATCAATGTCTAATCACTCTAATCATGTTCCTTGATAGTTAACTTGAACATAGATACCTCGTTGGTTGGTATTGCTTCTTTGAGAGCAGACATGTTAATGTTGTAAGCTCAAATTTGCCTCTTCCTGCAAACCAAAGCTTTTGCCTTTTAGCTCAATCAAATTCATAAGGTACAGCGTAAAAATCGACGATAGCCTTGGATAAAATTTGAAATATAGTAGATCTTGTGTTTTTCTGTTTTCCAGAAGTCACCCCCAGTCACCCATTGGGAAGTTTCTTAATTTTTCATTAATTTCAGTTCTTAATTTCGATGTGCTTCAGGAATTTTCTTAGGCCAAAAGGCCAATGCTCTGGTTTGCAAATGCACATAAATTTGAGCTTTTAAGATTGATATTCCTGCTCTCAAAGCACCAATACCAACAAACAAGGTATCTATGTTAAGTTAACTATCGAGGAACATTTGAGAGTGATTAGCCATTGATTAAAGCTAAATTCACATCGCTGGAGTCAACCAACTCTGTATACATTTTTGGGACACCCGGTACATAGATGATATTATGTGCCTGGGAGTGGCGCACTCGCAGTTGCACACATTGATGAGGTCTTGGGGGGAGGGGGGGTGAGGAGGAAAGCGATCTCCAAAGGAAAGTTTTTCTCGATTTACTGGGTAAACTACTGGGTTTGTGAAAAACAACTGGTACCTTATGAGTTCGTTTTTGTTTATCTACAGGGTGTCCCAAAAAATTGTGCCCCGTTTGTCTGAAGATTGCGACAAAATGGCAACGGATTCTCGCCAAATTTTTGCATGATGGTGCTCTTCAGATGTTCAATTAAAGTTTGCGACCATACCAGCATAGGTTCCAAATCTTTAAAAAGGCAGGTGTAAAATTGAGTGACCCATTTCTTTGAACTGAATGACTTCAAAGAAACTCTAGCTAATTCTCTATAATTCTACCGTTGGAATTTTCTGAAATCTTCAATATTTTCAGAATTAGAGTGTTTTTCTTCTTTTTCAAGAATTCAAGAAAAATTTTCAAAAAAACTTAAAACCATCGTAATTTCTAAACAGTTTGACGTAACATAAAATAATTTCGAAGGAAATCATAGTTCATAAATGCCTACAATATGGTGTCATGCAAAAGTCTGTCACTCATCTGGTTTATGATTTAGAAATTTGATGACGTCACATCCTCAAATGAGTTGAAATCTAAGATACGCTGTAGTTTCCAAAAATATTCAAAATTTCTGAAAAGTCCAACGGTAGAATTATAAATAAGTATCTAAAGTTTCTTTCAAGCCATTCGATCAGAAGAAATAGGTCATTGAATTTTACACCCACCTTTTTACGCCGAGTTAAAGATTTGGAACCTATGCTGACCATCCCCATGAAAATCCGTTAAAAAATGATGGAGCTATGACCTTCAGGATACCAAATTTACCTGATGACTGAAACCAGCGGTTGGCCATTTTGTCTTACTATTTTGCAGTGATAGGTATCTTCACGTGAGGTAAGAAATAATTTCTGTAAGGTCAGAAATAGTGGAACTCTCCGAGGATTATCGGAATTTTCACGAGAGCTATGACATTGGTTGCCGCTGTTTCATTTTCAATCCATGAAGCTATTTATCGCTGCAAAATAGTAAGACCAAATGGCCGACCGCTGGTTTCAGTGATAGGGCAAATTTGGTCTCCTGAAGGTCATAGCTCCACCATTTTTCAACGGATTTTTATAGGGATTGTGACAAATTTTAATTGAACATCTGAAGAGCACCATCACGCAAAAGTTTGGTGAGAATCTGTTGCCGTTTTGTAGCAATCTTCAGACAAACAGGGCACAATTTTTTGGGACACCCTGTATGTCAAAGGCTCAATCGATTTTATAGATGATCGTTATATCGATCTTTCGGGAGAGAACTGAACAAACTATATCGTGATCAACACAACATGGCATTGTTTAACCTAAAAGCTATGATTTGCGAGTTCATATGAAAGTGCTATTTAAGTGGTAGGTGCAGCATGAAAATCCATTTTGATAATCATTTCTTGTGAATTTAGAGTATGCTTCAAAACCAGGTACCTTGCAAAAGCACAAATTCCCACAAATTCAAAGCCAGTGCATGACTTTTGCAGTATGTCTGGAATCAATTTGGTCTTTGACACAAATTTCTTGTGCGGAGGAAAAAAATATTTACTACTGCGGAGGACCTAGCGTAAGAGATTTCGATACCTCCTTTGCAGAAATAAATGTATTTTTCTCCGCAAAGCATGTATGCTGAAACATAACTGCTGTTTCTAACAACCCGTGGTAATGTCATCGCATTTTGATGGTTTTCTCATGGGTAGTTAGACACTGCTGGTGTGCTTCTATGGAGGAGCGCTGGATAATATGTATCTGTAGGGGAAATTTTTTATAGTACGTCCTTTCGATATCTCCTCCGCAGTACTACAAAAAATTTCCCCCGCAGGATACATATAATCCAGCGCCCCTCCATAGAAGCACACCAGCAGTGTCTAACTACCCACGGTTTTCTGTATGATTTTCAAAATGTGGAGTTTTTACTCGCTTTTCAAAATGTGAAGTTTTTACTCGCACTGGTAATTCCACTGTTTTCCGTTGAAAAGTATGGACAGCAGACCGAGGGGCGCATCATTCTGTAAAAATCTCGTACACCTTTGGCAAAAATCCTTTTGTTTTCAAGAAAAATCCGTAAAACATTCCCTAAAAATCCTATTGTTTTTAAGAAATCTCGTGCGTCGTCAGAAGAGTGATACACCCCTTGCAGCAGACATCGCAGCAGACCGTATAACTTTTAGCGGGAAGTCTGAAGTTTTCGTTTTGTTCATCTACATCTCTGCCAATCGCGCGTAAATTGTAGGGACGTACAGGAAAGACTCGCGCATATAAGAACCTAGTGGACGATTAAGTGTCCGCAGGTTGAAATTGGCAAATTTTCAATAGACCTTTTAGCTATTCTACAAAAGAGCCTGGATCGAGCGTTTTTTTATACGCGAGGCTCAAATAGAGTTGTGTTAAGACCCGGGGGGGATACTTGACTAGGGAAGTGACGGGGGTGTGCGGAAAACCTCTCCACACCCTGCACCCTGTCGCATAAAAAATAGGCCAAAAGTACACCCTGTCGCATAAAAATTTTGCATCTCAAATATAGCGTAGAACGCAATTTTTGCTTGTGATACCCTGTCGCATAAAAATGTGCATCTCAAATATAGTGTAGAACGCAATTTTTGCTTGTGATACCCTGTCGCATAAATTTTTTACCTATTATAATACCCTGTCGCATAATTTTCGTTAGAGAAGAACACCCTGTCGCATAATTTTTACCGTAAAAGGACACCCTGTTGAGCGGCACATCCCGTCAGGTCCATTATGGGAGTACCCCCCCCCCCCGGGTGTTAAGAGCTTCTATCACTATTGTGCATATTCGAAAATTCTACAAAGTGCACAATAGTGATAGAAGCTCTTAACGCCACTCTATCGAACCTCATGTATAAAATTGACGCTCTATCCAGGCTCTTTTGTTGAATAGCTAAAAGGTCTATTGTTTTATTAGAACCAATCCATTGTATTCATTGTTTAAGAACCCATGCTGATTTGCAAAATAGTAGGTTATATAGGCGGCTTTTTGCTGTACTTTTTACTGTATAAAGGGCGAGGTCGAACACCTTTTGCCCCGAGGTGCATTTCAGTTCACTCATTAGAAAAAGCGTGCGAGATTTTTCCAGAAGAAAAGGATGTTTACGGATTTTTGATGGATTTTTCTTCAAAAAGAATTTTGCCAAACGCGAACGAGATTTTTGGGGAGAATTGCCCCTCGCTTTGCCCCTTTTCAGACAATAACAGCCTTATCTTCGTTGTTTATCGACCCAAGGCGTTTATAAGGCGTTTAATCATTATGAGGCGATTACAAATCTCTCATAATCACAACACCATTGCATCAGACACGCGTGATCTCAGGTTCAGACAGCTTGTTACGCCACGATTACAACATTAGGCCTACAATGCGAATCTACGGGCGTTGCCTTCTTGTAAGCACGCAATACCTTCGATTACTTCTGTATGGACATGGCGAAATTTGAATGAGCACGGCATCACAAGCCTATTATTCAGAACAGTTTATTGCCTGCTAATGACGACATACTGCTCAATGACGTCAAAATCTTCACTTGACCTACTGGAAAATAATGATAATTGTGCCTGTTGTTATCTTGTCAACAGAGATAAGATTTCTGTCAACTGTTTGATTTAGTTTAATTTGTAATTGAAAGAAGACCGCGATAATCGTTTAGCGGCATCTGTCTGCCTTTGTTTATGTTCAGGCAGAAGGTAAACAACGCGGCATTTGATGCTTGTCCTCCAGAACTCGACGATTTTGAGGAGGAGAAACCTTCACAAAACCGGCATCAACAGGCATGCATGCCATACATTTGCAATGCATATTTTCTTGACGAGGAAGTACATACACAAACGGACATCAACATGCATACCATATATTCATAACATCCAGCATCTTCAAGCGTCCTAAGCAAAGACAATGTCTGCACCTTTCATGAAGGGGACCTATACGATATAGAACTGCACTCATAGAAATAAGGTGCTTTTGACTTTTGAGCAGTACTCTAGAATACCTTGAAGGAGAGCTTTTGAGTACCTTTAGGGGTACACTGTAGTACCCAGCCAGGTTAAAGGTACCCCTTAGGCTTTCTAGAATACTATTTGGGGTAGTCAAGAGTACGCTATTGAGTGTACTCTAGAGTACCCCTCCAATGGAGTACTCTAGAGTACCTTTAGGGGTACCATATATGTGCCCGGCCGGAGTACCCGCCAAGGTACTCTAGAAATCGAGAAGCCACCCTTTTCTGTGATTGTGGAGCTATCAAGATAAATCCATAAAGAAAGCTCTCTGCTTTGTGTTTTCACCTTCCAGAAGTTAAACAACTAACTATTTGTTTTTCATTTTCAAAATCTCGATGCAATCCAGATTTCAAGGAGAAAAACATAAAACAGACATCAAACAGGCATCTAAGATGCCTGTACCCATTCAGTTGCATGATCTGGCGTCAGCCCCAGTGATTCTAAGCATTATCTCTGCCATCCTGTCTGCACCTGGCATAGATATTAACTGCAAGAAAGGGGCATGATTGATTTGAAAAATGTGTAATGAAGTGACGGAGGGATCTATCAATCTTGCAAAATGAAATGCAAAATCAAAGAAACTTTATCCCTGATTATTTATGTTTTCGGGTGTTCGTTTTTTCTACTTCGATTTTGCAATTTTTAAAGAGGCTCTTGCACTTTACGGAAATTGCAAGGTTTTGTTTGAAAGTAATGAAAAATAATTGACTCATAATGTTTATGGGAGTTATAAGTTTGGTGCTGCAAGTAAGGCAAATTTAGGCAAGCTGATCCAAAAGTGTAAAGAGCTATGCAATTTTCAAAACCAAGACTCTATGTAGTTCTCAAAGAATTTCACATAAAAGCCGGATAGTCTTCACTATTATTTAAGCCAGTGATGTAACTGTCTTGTATCTCCTGGTAGAGCAAATCGGAAACAGATATAGTGGGTCTGTTATAGGTTTTGCAAATTTGCGGATTTGGCCTAAATTTGAGAGCGGTTGGCGGATAATTTCTGTATTTCAGTGCGGTTAACGGTTACGGATTACTGCAAAATCTCTGCAGTTACGATTATGGCCGAAAAAACTGATCGGTTAACGTATATCGGTGCTAAAAAGACGCGGTCAGGGATGGCGCCAGCGGGGGTGCTATTTTTTTTTTTTTTTTTTTTTTTTTAAAATTTCATTGAGCCCCCCCATCGGCACTTGAATTTTCGACAATTTCTATGCACTGTCGGCATTTTCATTACCTGCACCTCCAGATTTCTTTGCTGCGTTGTCATCTGAGTGAACTTGAATTGAGCTCGTTCATAAAAAATTTCTCACTGTCGGCACTCTGACGGTATTTGCCCCCCTAGCATTTCTTCTCTGGCGCCATCTCTGGACGCGGTTATGCGGGTATCTGCTACAATAATGGTCCCACAATATACGGTTAGAAACCAGATTTTGTTTGCTTAATTTTATGCAAGGATAATGTGCGGGCCTGATACATGTTTCCCTGCAGGCTGCTCAAAATTTTCAGAAAGTACATGTTATTATATTTGGAAAGCAGGGGCTTGACAACTATAGGAGACATGGTCCAGATAACCAGAAAACAGAACACGTAAAACAGAAAGCAGAAAACAGAAAGCAGAAATCAGAAAGCAGAAAACAGAAAACAGAGGACAAAGTACATTTTCCTCGACATATGTCTTGCAAAAACACTTTGCAGGCCCAGTGCTTCAAAAGTGAACTGATTTGCAGGCCCGTTGCTTGCATTGCGTTGCACTGCATCAAATCTTAGAAATGAGGGGCTAATGTTTAATGTATACGCTCGCTTGACAACTTCAAGGAATATGTCCTTAATCCAAGAGGTAGATTTTATGTTCATCAATAGTCTTGCAAAAAAATTTGAAGGCCAATTGCTAAACCATGGTAATTTACAGCCCCAACACAGACTGCATGAAAATTATGGCATTGCCTACATCAAAAGTATTTGCACAAAATCAGGACTTGGTTATACAGAGAGTTGCTCCTTTCATCCAAAAATCAATTTCTTGCAAGGATATTCTGCAGGTCCAGTACAGACTGCATAAAGAATTGCAGCATATATATCTCAAATTAAGTTTAGTAAAAATAGAGGGGCAAGAGACATGACCTGCAAACAGGAAAGATTTATTGTGGCTTAATTCTTTGCCAGAATACTTTGCAGATGTCCGATGCAGGTTGCGTGAAATTAAGAGCATGGTAGCTAACGGGGGCGTGTCATTTATCAAGAAGAGAGAAAACATATTTGTTTTGGTTTGATTTCTGTTGATGATAATTTGCAGATGGATATGCAGGCTGCAAAGATGCTTGCTAAACTCAAATAACATACTTAAGAAAGTAACGCTCGCCTGAAAGAAATGACGTAATTCGTCAGAAAATGAAAGCATTTTCATCGAATTTCTTGCAAGTGTAATTTGAAGTCCAACTGCAAGTTTTGCAGAATTACAGAATGGCTCAGTCAATTATTTGGACCGTGGCAACTAAAACAAGGGGCCGCATGGCGCTCCCTGGGCCGCACATATATCGATTCCTCCCGACAACGTTATTTGGACGGCTTAGGAGGGGTTCTACCCAAGACATTTTCAGGTTTTTTTACATCGGAAAGAATTGACAAAAAGTAAATTACAGCTTAAAACTGCTTGAAGATGTCTTTGTAATTGTCCTTCACTGCCAAAATGATCGTGCTCAGCAGCAAAGTTTGTTGTTATAAAAGAGGAAGGCCTGGTATATTAGCATCCATTAAATTTAGGCCTATCATATGCACAGATGTCGTTCATATTGAAATGTAGGTTATGGTCGTTTTATGGGGGTAAAGAAAATGAAAATGTTCAAATTACATTGTTTGTGAGCATCAATATGTATGTATGGCTTTCATCCAGAAGACAAACAACAAATGTTCTTGCAAAAAACACTTGGCAGACCTGATGCATGTTGCACAAAGCTGCAGCAAAGTTGACAACAAATATTAGCCAGTCATTTCAATGTGTTGATATTTACCACATCTGTGTCATGTCCCAGTTAACTCTTTCCACTTCACTCTTTGCCTGGCATCACCGACGTCATTTCCTCATTACGCAGATGACACATTGAAACAATCTGTCATCAACCAATTAACACTTATTTGCCATATAAGGCAATACTTTGGGCACCTTGCAAATAAGCTGGCATAAGGAATAGTTTAGGTAGCACCCCAAAAGTGTGGTTAACTTGTTTACGATATTTCACATGTGAGCAAAATGTCATGTAGCAATACTGAGCAAAGAGTCAGCTTGAGGAATGTTTATCCTAGGGAGCAGACAACTATTATGGAAGCCAACCAGGTTTATGTCGCAGGCCTGCTTAATAAGCTTTTTAATCAAGCATGATTCAGCTAGCGACTTTTTTGAGTAAGACCTCAAAAGTCAAAGAGCTCTTTGCTTTGCACACGTTTAAACCTTTGGAATAGTTAGGGGTAGGTGCAGCTTCTAAAAACGTTTTGTTGTTGAAGAACATCCCTGGAAAGATACCGGGTGTCCCAAAAAAAAGTACTCCTGTTTCAAAAACACCAAAAATTGATTATCAAACCTTCGATAAAATTTTCTTTTTGAGTTGTTTCATCAAAGAACCAAAAATATTCATAGATGATAAAATGTTTGCTTTTGATGCAACAAGGTAGAACAATTACACGTTGAAAAACCTTATTTTGAGCTATAGTTTTTAAGCAAAATAGTCAATCTTGCATAAGAGTCAAAATTTTTTCAAATTTTTTATCATCTTTGAGGTCTGCCATGATTTTGCGCATTTCTTTCTGTGATTTATGACCAAACTAGATGCTTTACATGCACAAAGAAATTGATCTGGCAATGATCAGTGCTTTTTTTGCAGTATGGTTCAAAACCAGGTAGCCCTAAAAAGAGCTAAATTTTTTTTTTTTTTTTTTTTTTTTTTTTTAAAAGATCAGCTATATATTGAAAAATAATTTGGTCCTTGATATACTTGACAAAAAAAGAAAATTGAAGATCGGCCGTGAAATCAATTTTTGATGATTTTTCAAACGGGAGTACTTTTTTTGGGACACCCGGTAGAAAAATTATGTTATTTCGAATGAATATATCTTACTTCTCTTGCCATTGTGAAACATTGCTGACCCTCCAGTGAGTACAGAACCCTTGCATATATCGAGGGGATGTATCACTCTCTAAAAATCCCGTACACCTTCGGCAGAAACCCTTTTATTTTCAAGAAAAATCCGCTTAGCCTTTGCGCTTAGCCTAGCAAAGGTTTTTTTTCTGGGATTTGAAATGCAGGAAAAGTTTATAAAAGAGGGCACGTTGATATACCAAATCCATATGAATTGCATGCTTTGCGCATCCAGCACTTTGAAACCAGAGTCCAAGAAAAGGTGTAACCTTCCTCCTTTCACCAATTTCGTTCTTACATCTTCCTTATTTTATCGAGTCAAACCAAATTAAGCAAATTTCTCCAACTCCTCGCGCCGTTTGTAATCCTAAAATTCATAATCCAGTTGATCTTGTCAAATTCGAGGTGTGTATCACTCTTCCGAAAAGGTGTACGAAATTTTTTTAAACAATTAGATTTTTAGGGATTTTTCCACATATTTTTCTTGAAAACAAATAGATTTTTGCCAAAGGCGTACGAGATTTGTACCGAGTGATACGCCGCTTGGTCAAAATAATCCAAACTTTTTTCTAGGTTTCTTTCCTTCGTCAATGGAGCCGTAACTTACTCTCTTTTCTGGACTTTGTTGAAACATCTTCCTTCCTTTTGTTTTTATGCATCTTATGCAAAGTTAAGAAAACTGTTTTCCAAAAGTTTAGCCGAAAGGTTCTTCAAAGTCATGTTTCTTATATGCAGGCTTTTATACTGCATAAAAATTGGGGATGGAATCCAGGTCACTAAAAAGAGTTTTCATGGAGAATGGCGTCGTGGAAATGTGGAAAGCTCTGTGGAAAGGCCATGTTCAAGAAACCCAGAAACATAATCTCGAACTCGTTTTAAACTTCCTGTGATCAAATCCTGCATGCAAAGCTATTCTCTGCAAAGAATAACTAATTATTTCCACTTTTACCACAAATGCAGTGAACCCTTTGCTGGAAAACTGTTACCCCACAAGCTATTCACCAAAAGATCTCGATTCAAATTGCGAACTTCCCGTTTGCGTGCGTCATACACCCTATGATCAAACAAGCGCTAATGATCATACAAGTTATTGCGAAATAATTTGTTTCGAATGTTGTGCATACCCGTGATGAATCATAAGGAAGAAGGTTTCTAATGAATATCACGGGAAGCAAGTTGAAAGGGGAAGCACGGGGGTTCGCAACTATTGCCCTATAGTTTTTGAAATCGTAATTACAGATTTATTTGCTTTTTCAAAATCAGATTTGCAAGCTCTGACCAGTTCCATAGGCATGGAGCACCATTCCGTCATTCCCTACCTGTTGCCTTTGTTAATTTCATCCCCACACTTATCACAGTTTTGCAGGGAAAGGACAAGTCTTATTCCCTATCTCGGAAAAGGATGGGTTTTCTCGAGCCCCTCCCTTTATTCCTTTGTCTTGGAGAATGACTCGTATTAAGTCCAGCAATGAGTGTAATAATGTACAAAATATGCGAAGAAGCAATTTTGGGTTGTCCTTTTTTCACCGATAACACCCAGAAAAATGATTTCAAACCTCTCAACTCCTAAATTTCGAGTCTCGAAGCAAATGCTGGAAAAGATACCTCTCGTTTCTCCCCTAAAAAATTATCCTAGAATATTACCATATAAAGGAATCACTCACCCCTGCCCCCCCCCTCAATCAAAATTCCTTGCACCATCATTTTATGAGGAAGGCTGGAAACTGGAAATGATCCCAAAACATTGTTTTCGATGTCAAAAAACTGTACCCTTTGAGTAATGACACATTGTGTGCAACCATATATGGTAATGACCCCTGTCCACCCGGAATCAAGATCAATGGAACCTATCATCCAACAGACGTCAATCAAACAAGATCAAGAACACCGACTTGAAGTGCCACTAGGCTTTCATCGCTACACGTGTGAAGCCATATTGCTCCTGGAAGAGAGCCTTTCAATGGACAATGTCTTCTACGGTATTTTACCAGACACAGATTTGATTGTTTCGCTAAGCGCCGCACTTTGATTGGCTTAGACAAAAGGCTTTGTGCAGCAGTAGCATTACCAAAAGGCAGACCGAGAAACTCATCAAAGGTTTTCAAATCTCAGTGGAGGTAAGAACAAAACTGGATAATCTGTTTTCAAGTTGCCGGTCGTTAATCTCAGAACATTGATTTGGAAATTTTCCCTCGCGAAGGAAGAATTTTACAAGGATAGGTCTGGTCAAGCAGCTTCAATATGGTTGTGAGTATTATTTTCTTGTTTCCTGGATTTTTTCTAAATTTTAACTCGTAAATCTGTGCTCAACTTCCTCAAAGTCAAAGGAGTAAATCTTGATTCTTTCTGGATTTCTGTAAATTCCGTTTCAGGTATCGGTGATCTTTTTTGCAATTTCCAGGAATTTTATCCCTTGAATCTGCATCTGCATTCGGTGTGCTTCAAAAAGTAATTTTTGTTCTTTCTGCATTTCCGTAAAATTCCAAGTAACAATTTTCCAAGAATCTTCATGAATTTTTATCACTCAAAATTGCCTTTATTAGTATAGGAAATGGCAGGTATATTTTTCTCGGATTTTGGAAATTTGTTAGCATGGCCTAGCCTAGTTGAGAATTTTAGAGAGCTTTACAGCATGCCTGTTCGCTTTCGCAGAATTGAACATAAGAGCAATATCTTAGAAATTCTAGGATCGCATCGCGAAGTCCATATTTGGGGGGAGAATTTCGTTACTGTAGACCCAGAAGTAATTTTTTTTTGCCAGTGGTGGGCGTTGATCTTGAAAGATTTAGGCATGTAACGGGCATGATTGCCGCCCTGCTTAGGCCCATAAATAACCTTTCGCTAGTGCTGTAGAATTTCATCCGTCATGCATCCATGGACGAGACGATTGCATCTTTGCAGTATTCTCGCTTTATTTTCACATATTTTTTGTGCTGGCAGATGATTGCCATTTTGCGTTGCAAGAAGAGTTTAGTAACTGAATTTTTTCCGCTGCTATGACTGAGATGGACTGAGTCAGTACATTTTGGGGAAGAGCTTCAGTTGAATTTGAATACAGTAAAGACCTCAGCCGATAGCGTTGCCGGAGAAAATGGAAGCAATCTTGTCACCAGAGCTATTCAGAATGACATTCACGTTCACTGTTATGAAATCAGAGCGCCCCGAAAATTAGCTTTTCCCTTCCTGGATCTTTACGTGAAATTGCTGCTTCAAGAGCTGCCATACACCTATATTCGTTGCAACGTTGCAATCAGTGAATCATAGACGTAAGAACTGGGGGCACTGGGGGCACGTGCTCCCCAAGATTTTGCAATAAAAAAAGAAGTGTCCTTTCTATTTTCAGGAAGCGCCCCTTGAGCCTAATGAAAATGTGCCCCTGAAGTGTCATGCCCCCCCCCCCAAGTTTGAGATGCTTCCTGCGTCCCTGGTTGCAATTTTGACCTGCTAAGCCATGCCAAAAACATTACCTGGAATGAACCTGTTCCTGTTTCATTTCATGGCAATACAACAACATTAAGCTAGCCAAAGTAAACAAAAACTTTGCCCTTCCAGGTTGCCCTTTCCATTTCACACACAGAGATCTTAGCAGTGCCCCTCCCACCACCATAAGATATTCTTGCTAATACTGTGAATTTTCTGTGAATGCTGCCTTAAAAGATCATGTGAATTTTTATTATTGTATTTCTCAATTTAGTTTTCGGTTTCAAAATCAGTTTTCACATATTCAAGAACTATGTGTGATTCTTAATTTTTGAATTTCACTCCTTGGTAGCAATGCTTTTAAATGACCAAAAACCAAAGCTTTGCTGATATTTTTAAAGCAGTAAAGGTTTTTCTCAAAAATTCCCCCAATAACTAGAAGAAATACTTGCTAATTTTCTTTTCCACATATATTTTATGTTATCCAAAGTTGAGTCCTGAAGGTTTAGAGCTAGTAATTCTGGAAAGATATCCCGTGAAAATATCCGTGAATTAAAACAATTGAAGAGTTTTACATGAATAGTTTTGCTAAATAGCAAATATCACATGGCAAGACAGACTTTTGTCACTTTCCATTTGTCATTTTGATTATTCAAACCTTATTTTCGACTCTGTTCCTATGTGCATAAGCGTACGAGGCGGGGGGCCGGGGGGCGGCAGCCCCCCAATGTTGGAAGAATTGTCGAAAATCAGCCCCAATCGGGCAAAAATCTGCCCTCAGTTGGGCAAAAATGTTGATAAACAATGGACTTTGTGTCGGGCTGCCCCCCTAGATTTTTTCTTCCCGTACGCTTATGCCTATGTGACGTATGGTTGGATTCAGGAGAAAATATGCCCCCCTGTACATTATTGTGGACACTTTCCTTTCAGATTTAAGTTGTCACCTTTCACAGGGGGGGGGGGTAAAAACTATTGTTAGAAGTCTCTCATTTTGTTTGAAATAAGATATCACTTCCACCAAATATTGAGCTCTCCCCATACAAACCAGCCTTGTACTCTTGCACTTTGCGTGCATCCTCCTCTGTGCGTGATGTTTTCGTTCTTTACCTGTCAAATACTTAGCTAGTATAAAATAAATTTTTCTGCAGAACCGCAGCCCCGCAGAACTTTTCATTTTCGTTTTCACCTTTTAATTTTCTTATTAACTAATGTACGGAAAGTATCCAAGCCAGAGACAGTGTCAGGAGTTTACTAGTGTCAGGAGTCTCCAAGTCCTCTGTTGGTACGAAATGCTCTCCAGAAACATTCCAATATCCAAGTCTGGAAATGTTCAATTGATCGAAACGTAACAAAGGTTAAAAATCACAGAAGAAAAGGTTAAATATCACACTGGCAAAAGTGAAAAGTTTAAAAATCACAGTAGCAAAAGTTCAGAGTGTAGTTTTAAAGTAAAGAATATCTAATGCTGTTATGAAAAGAAATCTTTCCAGGAACGTGAAGTTCCTATCCAAGCTTGGAAATTTTCAATTGATCGAAAGGTAGCAAATGTTACAATTCCTAGTAGCAAAGGTTTAAATATCATACTACCGCAGGTTTGTGGCCAAAGCAAGAGTAATCGTTCAAAGGGTGTTTAATCTATGGGCCTTTCTGTTCGGGCAAAAAATGCATTCCAGAAACATTTCTATCCAAGCTGGGAAATGTTCTATTGATGCATTGATCGAAACGTGGCAAAGGTCAAAAATTATTGTTGTAAAGGTGCAAAAGTCCCACCAAAGGTTCAAGGCAAAAGTAAAAGTCATCTTTCAAAGGATGTTTAATCTTGGGGCTCTACTGTTTGGATAAGAAATACTCTCCAGAAATATGTAAGCCCAAGCTTGGAAGTGTTCAATTGATCGAAACGTAGCGAAGGGCATAAATCACAGTGCGAAAGGTTTACAAGTCATAGTAGCAAAGGCTCAAAAGCAACTGTTAGAGTAATTTTTTAAATGGTGCTTAATATTGGAGCCCTGCTGTTAGGGTACGAAATGCTCTCCAGAAACATTCCTATCCAAGTCTGGAAATGCTCAACTAATCAAAACGTAGCAAAGGTTGAAAATCACAGAAGCAAAGGTTTGCAAATAGACAGCTAAATACTCTAGATAAGTGCGTTTTGGGATAAGAGATGCTTTCCATAAACATTCAAAGCCATATACAAATGTTCCATTCATTAAAAGATTAAAAGTAGCCAATGTTAGAAGTCACACTAACAAAGGCTTGAAAGTAAAAAGCTAGAATAACTCTAGAAAAGAGCGTTTTAGAGGGAATGCTTTCCATAAGCATTCAGAGGCAATACTGAAAATGTCCCATTGGTCGAAATGTAGCCAAAGTTAAACGTCACAATCAGGAATAATTCTATGAAGGGTTAGAAACAATTTCCTCATCTTTTACGATCCAAGCTTGAAAATGTTCCATTCTTGAGAAAGTAATGAAGGTTATAGGCCACAGTAGCAAAAACACAAAAGCAGAAAAGCATGATTGTTCGAAAAGAGATGTTTATATCTCTTATAGGCTTCTTATAGCTTTCCGAAGGAACTGAATCCAGAATAAGCTCAAAAGATCTCTCAAGGTAGCAAAGTTCAGATGCCACAGCCACAGTAGCTATTGCTCCAAAAGGCAAGCTGTCAGAAAGTAAGCCAATTTTCTATTGTGCTCGCCACGTCCTTCGAAAGACTTTCCAGCTGAATTCAGGTTTAAAGACGAAAGCTCAGAAAATGTTTCTGCAATTAGTAATTAGGTGTCCTATAAATGCAGAGGCCAAAGTCACCATTAGTAAAGTTGCTGTTATTATCGGTGACTAATCAAAGTAGCAAATTTTAGATGTCAAAAAAGTTCAAAAGTGAAGGGGCAGGATGCGCTAAAAACACAATCAGCGCTCACTTCTTGGTTCAAATGTCTTTTCAAGAGAGCTCCATTCAGAACCAACCATTACGAGTCTCACAACAATCAAAGTAGCAAAATTCAGATGTCATAGTAGCAAACGTTCAGAGAACTGAAACTGATTGATATTTATTCAGAAGCAAAATTCAAAATCTTTAGCTAAGTCATTGAAACAGCAAACAGTAGCAAGAGTAGCGTAGAAAAAAATCGAAAGGCAAAGGCAATATCTCTAGAGGCTCAATGCAAAGCTAAAAGGCTGAAAATCCCCAAACGATGCACTTAGCTATCGAGGTCTAGAAGTCATAGCAGCAAAAGTTCAAAAATCAAAGGTCACGTTTTAGAAGAGTTCACAACTAATCTTTAAAATCTTATGATGGTCCTTGAAGTGAGAATAAGACCCCGTTTACACTATGCCGGTATGACATGAATACGGCTTGAAACTGTGCCGTATTGGCCTCCCGTTTACACTATGCCGGCATAGTTTTCACTTGAATATGGCACGAAATAAATACGGCATGCTAACTGGGTTCGTCGCTCTACCGGCATAGTGTAAACGGCGAATACGGCATCATTTCATGTCGGATTCACATCGAGGCGATAATCTGGAAAATGAGAGCATGCGCCTTGACAAATCCTCGCTCTGCGCATGGTCAAAACCTATCGTATTCATTTCGTGCCGGGATAGTGTAAACGGCGATTCCGTTCTCACAGAAAAACGAATACGGCACAGTCTCGTGTCGTATTCATTTCGTACCGGCATAGTGTAAATGGGGTCTAAGGACAGGTTCAAGATATATGGTACAATGAGCGTTAACTTAATTGTTGCTACCAAAGTGATTCTAGATAGGTTTAGAATAGACAGATTCCATGTTCGCAGCTATCGCTATTGATAGAGTGATGGATGCTCAAACTACGACTCATGGACTTTCACATTGAAAATTAGGACGAAGTTGTTTCCCTCGATTTCGTATCTGGATATGGAAACGATAGCAACACCGTACGAAAAGCTGAGTTCTCCAAGCAATGGCGGATGGGCCTCAGGTGCCCCTCAAGCCTCAGATCATAAAGCGCCTCAAAATTAAAGTTTTTTCAGTGATGTTAGCCACACNCCTTGCTCGCGGCACATCCCCATGTACCTTTACTATGGAAGAACCCCCTCCGTGGTTAGCCATGAACAAAAGTCACAAGAATCCAGATGAATTTTTCCTCGATCCAAGAATCAACAAACCTTTCACTTTGAACCAGGAGTTCCTCATTTTGAAGTCCACTTAGCTTCAATGAGCTCACCATAGCAATGAGAATTTCCAACTGCCGAAGGTTGCCATGACTACGCCATAACCTCGTTTCAGAGCACACAGATAAGTCTGTGCCCTTTACGTCTCAATTTTTTTGTGAAAGTCCATAAGCCCCAGTTTGAGCGAAAATGGTGCTGTTGTTCTTGTTGTTCTTGTTGTTCTTGTTTTCGTTGTTGTTGTTGCAATAGCTGGCACTATTCAAGAAGCATAAGTTGGTCAAGTAAGGGCTCAAAAATTAAAAGCCAAATTATTTTTTGGGGCCCGTTGTCATCCTAATATAAGAGCAGATTTTGACGAAATCCTGCCAGGAAGGACTACCGGGCTACCGAATAACCCAACCTTCAAAACCTCCACTTGTTATATCCAAGAAGCAAAGGCTCGAATTCTGTCCAGTAAAGGGTCAAAACTCAAAAGCCAATACATCTTTTTCAAGGCAAGTTCGAAGGGCAAATCACTCCAAAAATAGCGTACGAGATTTTGGGATTTTAAAATCTCTTGAATTTTTGAGGGATTTTTGGGATTTTCTAGATTTTTGAGATTTTCTAAAGATTTCTCAAGATTTTAAAAGATTTTGAAAGATTTTTTAGATTTCTGGGGATTTTCAAAGATTCTTTGGGATTTTTGAGAGGTTTTTGAGATGTTTTTCGAAGATGTACGAGATTTTTGGAGTGATTTGCCCCTCGGGCAAGTTGGCATCTACCATGGGTACCAGAGCCAAAAAAAGAAAAGAGGGAAGGAAGAGTGGATCCGAAATCTCTTTTATCCCTTTTTATCTTTTTTTATCTTTTCACAAATCTAAATTTTTGGCTCTGGCACCCAGGGTAATTGGCTTCCTTAGAACAGATATTGGCACCTCTTCATTGATGCTTCTTAGTGGTGAAATCCTGCTTGGAAGGGTTAGAACTAATCTATTTTCAGGAATTTCGTCTCGGTCACATTTGATAGAAAGTTGCCAAAAAGGGAATCAGAATTCTAAGACCCCATAGACTTTTGGGATACAACAATATAAAAAGCATTTTTGCATGTGCTCGTATGTTTTAAAAAAATACTTGGCGCAAGCTTTCACTCTCTTAAGTCCAAATGTTAAAATTTAAGCCCAGGCCAATCGAGCAATTTCTTGCCAAAGATTTGAGATTTTGTTGCCGAGCAAAGTTTTCTGGTTAGGCCACGTTGCAAACATTAGTTGGCAAATAGAACTGTTCAGCAAAAAATGTCGGGCAAATTGTTTTGAAGAAGTTCAAAACATTTTCTCCTGCTCGTCACAACCAACGTAGTTTCGCAAGAAAATCTTTTGCAAGGTGGCCAAACGGATCAACAATTTATTGAGGAGGAAATCGCAAATGTTTGTTGGTTTGGCAAGGACTTAAAGAAAGTTGTTACATAAATTTATTTTTCTTGAGAAAGTCAATATCTTCATTCTTTCAACTTGAGCAAGAAAATCCTTCGGCCCAATCCTTCTCTTGTCTGAAGGAAATTTATATAATTACGTTTATACAACCAGTGACGAACAAACATTTTTATTAACGTCAAACTCTTAAACAAGCAATAGTTGTTGCTGATCAAACGAACGATTCTTCAGCAAATATCACTGTCAAATAAAAAACAACCCAACTGAATTTTCATTTGCGTTTTATTCTTCCATTATTTGATCTGGGCAAATGTTCACAGGAGTGATTTCGTTTTTCAGTTTCATAATATTGTGCTGGATTTTTGAGTCTTGAATGATCCACAAAGCCCAAGAATCAGAAGAGGGGTTAATTAAGGAGGTGGTTTCAAACAGTTGAACGTAAAAAAGTCCAGTGGAAATTGCGAATGAATTTGATTGCAGTAATATGCAGTATCATAAAACCAGCTGACTACCCTTTAGGCATTCCGATTTACTCTTTTTGTTACATTTGATAAGAAAAAAGTCATTTCTGGCCAAAACGAAAACTGATTGAAATTAAAAGAATTAAAGGAAAATATGCAATTGTAAAAATTCAAACCTCCCTTTCAAAGTCCACTTTGATCATAAAATTTTGCCAAGCTTGTTCACATATTGCAGAATTTTTAATGAAATTTGATAACAACAAAGTCATTTTAGCCGATATGAAAACTGAGTGAAATAAAGGAAAATATGCAAGTGTAGAAATTCAAACCTCCCTTTCACAGGCCACCTTGGTCATAAAATGTTGTCAATTTGTTTGACATATTGCCGAATGTTCAGGAAACTGACGGGCATTTAACTCATTCGAAAAACAATACGAGATTTTTTCAGGACAAGAAGATTTTTACGGATTTTTGGTGGATTTTTCTTGCTAACAAAAGGATTTCTTACAAAGGTGTGCGAGATTTTTTGGGAGTGAAATGCCCCTAAAGCAAACTTTTAATATCCCTCGGCATTTTGGATTTGACACATTAGCAGAAACTCCAGAATGGAGAATACATTTTGCATCATATTGATTTTTGTTTCACTTCTAGAACAGCACAGTGACAACGGGAGGTGTAGGGACGCATTACCCAAACAGGATATTTTGTGGTGCTCTGCCTGGCAGTGTAAGTAAAAGTAAAACAAATTAAGTCGGTCTCAAATTAGATGTCACCTGAGATCTGCGATAACGCAAAATTCCATTGCAAAACACTTCTATTATTGTCATTCGCGGGCATTTGCAGATGACATCTAATTTGAGGCAGACTATAGTTTCAGAAATATTTCAGTGACAAGCTTGAAAATGTGGTTTCTTAATTTCAAGAAGGTATTTGCATTTCTAAATTGCAAAAGATTTTATGGAAAGTCAAATAGCTTCTTCGTTGTTTGAGTGATTTGCCCATATTTTTCCTTTCGCCTTTTCGCCTTTGATTTGTTTGATGACTTTTATATCCATATACGTACCACTTAGCAAGAACCAGCTCTAGAAACATTTTTTGTTTTGACTTTAGACATCGTTTTTAATTTTTACTTAGATCCATGTTGACTGATGAAAATCTAAAATCTCTGTCAATGCTAGGAATGATTTGCTCTATAACTTTTGGCCTTTGAAGATTTATCGTCGATTGAACTGAAAATTTTGACCAAACGCAGACCATCGTATTGCAACAATGTATTTTTGGTTTGATAAGAATTTTGCTGTTTTGAAATTCTACAAGGCTTTATAAACAATCGGAAGAAAAAAATCTCGTAAATTATAGGGGTGCATCGCTTTTGACTTTTTCACGTTTCAAGTATTGACTTTTATTGACCTTTATTGACATTTTGTTGACCTTTTACCAGATACAATAAGTTTTCGTGCGAATCGTTTCGGTTTTGAAACGATGCATTTTTTCCAAATTCCCTTGAATGATATAGAAATCAAGGGTAATTTACCCTTTGCCTTGCGCGAAATGCTTCATAATGTTTGATCCATCTTTGCAGGCAAGCGCCAATGACCTGGCTGAATTCTTCAAAGTCTTTGGCACTGTGCTGGAAGGAAAAGTTGTTCTAGATAACAATGGAAACTCTAGGAGGTAAGAACTGCTATCAAATTATCTCTTGTTTTTGTAACCCGATCAAACTTGGAAAATCAAAGAGAACCTGCGGGTGATTCACGGAAAAGATTAATATCGAAAACTGTTCTCTTTTTGAAACTGAATTACTAGCACTGTGCTGGAAGGAAAAGTTGTTCTAGATAACAATGGAAAGTCAAAAAATTCCTCTTGTTGTGTGTAGTGCAATTGTACGAAGATGAATAAATGAATAAATTAAAGTATGAGAAATTCGATTCGAAATGAATTTATTGCTCTACCTTGGAAATAATAAATGGATGTTTAAAAGATGCATCATTCGTTTCGAGAGTCATTCGTTTGGACCCCTTTTGATTGAAGAAACTTTTCTTCTTAACCAATTCAAAATCGAAAAGAACCAAATGCTACGAAAAGTTAGGCGTGATCATTTGAAAAACCTAACACTTTGCACTAATTTTTCGTCCTATCCAAGTATCGTAGAAACTGGTGCATTTTCCAAACAACTCTTGAATTTTTATAACCCAAAATCTGCATTGTCCCAAAACAGAATGTACCTAAGCTGCAGTGGTGATGTTTCCGGAGAGATGTGTAACGTAACTTTTCGTTATTCCTCTCCATCAAATAACTCAAGGAAGTCTTTGATACTTTTACAGACTCACTGAAAAATTATTCCGTTGAAAGACCACTCAGAAATTTCAGGCATTTGAAATGTAATGTAAATCCCCAGACATCTGATTTTACGATTAACAGATATGATTTTTCCCAGACCTTTCAATAAAGCATCTAGGGATGCCGGTAAGCCGGGCAGCTTAGTTGATTCACCTTGCTTACGTCAAATCGCAGATTTGTTCTACTTTGTTGTTTGTCTTGCGATTTGTTTTGTTAAGCTGTGGCTAAAACCTGGAATGTGAAATTTCATAAAAATATGGAAGGTGGAATGTCTTAGGGGGTGGGGAGGGAGGCTAGGAATTTCAAACAATGGATTGAAGCAAATGACCTCTCGACTATTTGTTTCACTCAAGCCTTTTGAATTGGTGAGGCGAACCTTCCTCGTCTGATTTCTCAAATTCTGTTCCACATTCCGCAACCACATTGGCATCCTTTTCTCGTTATTCCAGCACACTGTGTTTTCTCTCCAAATTCCAGCATTCCACGTTTTTCTTTTTTTCTGCCAACCAATATTTCAAGGTGTCTTGCAACATCCAATCAGGATTCTTCGTTCCAAGGACGTTTCATGAACTTGTGCAAATTTTACGTTCTAATTGTTTCCTTCCTATTCAACAATTATCTTTGAAAGCTCCAGCGTTCCATGTTTTAACGACGTAACTTGTTTATTTACCTGCACTCTGTTAGTTTAATCCCATCTCATGATAATCTCAATTTACATGTAATCAGGCGATCTCCTCATTGTCCATGTTAAAGAAACTTTTTATTGCAATGTAAAGAGCACTTTTCATCAAATGTTTGGAAACTTTAGATTACTTTAAGTCAATTTTCATTTCATGAATAAGGGTTTGTATTTCTTGAAAGATAAGGAAAACTGATCCATGCGGAAATGCAAAACGATTCTGAGCAAACAAGGGCGTATCCTACCAGGGATTTAGACCCCTGTCGCTCCTTCTTGGTATATGAAAACTAATGTGTGGTCCGTTACATTTAAGATTTTTTTTACAAAAATGTCTCAGATTGTTTCATATCAAAGTACCGGGTGTCCCAAAAAAGTACTCCTGTTTAAAAAGTCACCAAAAGTTAATTGTCAAACCTTGGACAAAATGTTCTCTTTGACTTGTTTTGTCAAAGACTAAAAATATTTATAGATGCTAACGTTTTTGCTTTTGATGCAATGAGGTAGAAAAATTACAAGTTGAAAAACCTTATTTCCAGCTATAGCTTTTGAGCAACACTCTCAATCTTGCCCAACAGTCAAAATTTTAGATTTTTCATCGTCATCGAATCTCCAATGATAGTGTGCATTTCATTCTGTCATTTATGACCGAACGAGAAGCTTTATATGCACACAAATTGATCTGGTAAGCATAAATGTTTTTTTGAAGTATGATTCAAGACCAGGTAGCCCTAAAATGAGCTAAACTTTCTACTTTTAAATTAATTACAAGATCAGCTATGTATCGGAAAAGAATTTGGTCCTTGATCTACTTGGCAAAAAATGAAATTGAAAATCTGTCATGTAATCTTACTCCTTGTAATCTTTTTCAAACGCGAGTACTTTTTTAACACCCGGTACTAGTTTCCACAGGCGAAGACCTAGTTTCAGAAGTTTAACGCTTGTATATGAATTTTGAAGGTTTCAGCAAAACTCTAATGCAACGGAAAATAATTAGGATTAAAATTTGGGAAATAATTCTTAAAACTAGTCAAGATGTTTATCAAGAACTATATATTACTTTTACGATTCGTATTTTTTTGAATTGCATGAATCCTATGCACTGCTTCATTATAGGATTTTATACCCATGAATCGATCAACGCCCTTTCAAAGTCCTCCAAATGTATCCTGATAATTTGGAGCTGTGTACGGCCACGGCTGTAAGTGGGCTGTAAGTTCAGTCAAGGGCAGGCATGTCACACTGGGAACATGGTCCTACCTTTGTCCGAAAGCCGGTAGTTCACGAAAAAAACTTGCACCACCTTTGTCCCAAAAACTCGTTGTTTTTTTATGGCAAATTTCCACTGTCATGTTTCTTCAATTTGACAGACAATTTTAACATGATGTATCACTGACGATGTTTGTCCCAAAAACCGGTAGTTTCGACCAACTGCTGTTCTCGAAAGCAAGTTAGTAATTATAGATATGAAAATACGAGTGTCCCAAAACCGGTTGCCAGACAATGATTTTTGACCGCTTTGGTGAAAAATTCGAAAGCCTGGTCTTTTTTCGGAAATTTGCCAGACAGAGGTAGAACCACTTTGGTGAAAAATTGGAATTTCTGGTCTTTTTTCCGTAAATTTGACAGAATCCCTTATGCAAAAAATTTGAGAGGTAGAACCAGTTTGCAGGTAAACTTTATGATTCTGATGACATAGGAGGTTAGACAACTTGATTTTTGTGACAACCTGATGGAATTGGAAGATTGGTATTCAATTTTCACCTTTGTCCCAAAAACTGGTTGTTTTGGGCAGGAAAGTCGTACAGTGTGATAAAATCACCGGTTATTTTTTCCAGTTTCTTTGGAAAAACATGGGGTCAAATGTTTTACAAGAATTGCCCGCCCCTGGTTCAGTGCTCTATATTCATACATGTTTCTTCACTGTTGAATCTTATTTGAAGTTTTCTGATGACCAGTGTCAAAGAAAGATATTCTGCATTTTTAGCCTTTGAGAAGGTTCTATCGCTTTGATTTCGTGATTTTCAGAAGAGCCTGTTCGCAGGGCAGGGAGTTCACTGGTCGGGCACTTCCCACTTCATTTCCCTCGAGTTTATTTTTTAAATCTGGTTTTGTCTCAGTTTTGATTGAAATACACTCATTTTTTTATAAGAAACTAAGGTCCGGGACTGGTAGGCAGTTTTTAAATAATTGGGCAATTTTCCTACCAAAAGTTTCTTACGTGTTTCTTATATTTTTAATGCCAGAAGGGTAGAGTTAATCTTGTTTGGTCTAAAGGGTTCCCAAATTACTTAGTAAGATCTAACAAGTCAATAACATAATTCACTCATAACACACTCAAAATAATGTCCAAACAGTTGCTATAGCTGTATACAGTGTCAAAAAATGTTTGACTGCGACAGTAAAATTAAAACTGTAAATTACAAAAGTGTCTTAGATTTTTAAATCCACGTAGGATTGTTTCTTAACTTTCGAAAAATTGAGCCTACCGTTTCTTATATGCGGTTTCTTATAAAAAAAATGAGTGTAGACGTTTTTGTGTCTTTTTAGGTTTGGTTTCGTTACTTTTGCAACCAACGACGACGTACAAAGAGTTCTAAGTCATGGTGTAATATTCTTCAGAGGAAAGCAAATAAACGTAGGACCAGCTGTAAAGCGACAGGTGAGTTATTCAATTCTATGTTAATTATTCAAATATTTGTAATTTATTTCTTAACACAAGACTAACAAGACTTACAACAGAACACGAGTCTTGTGTTTTATTGGATTTTCATCAGCTGATAATTTCGTGAGCTTGAGCTGAATTGTAAATAATTCTGGAAGTACAAGCCTGCTAGGTTGCAACGGGTTGCAAGTCTTTTAGAAGGTTGATATAAAATTCTATAACCTACCCGGGTGTCCAAAAAAGTACTCCCGTTTGTAAAATCACCAAAATTTTGTTACACGGCCGATCTTCCAACATCTTTTTTGTCTAGTAAATCAAGAACCAAATTATTTTTTCTGACATAGCTTATCTTGCAGTTGGTTTAATGATTAGCAAATTTAGCTCTTTTCGTGGCTGCCTGGTTTTGAATCATACTGCCAGATCAATTTCTTTATGCAAGTTAAGCATCTGGTTTGGTCATAAATAACAGAAAGAAATGCGCACAAACATTGGAGACCTCAATGATAATAAATGCTGAAAATTTTGACTCCTAGGCAAGATTGAATATTTTGCTTAAAAACTGTAGCTCAAAATAAGATTTTTTAACGTGTAATCTTTTTATCTTGTTGCCTCAAAAGCAAATCTAGAAATGCTTGTGGGTCTTTGACAAAACAAGTTAAAAATTAAATTTTATCAAAGGTTTTACAATCCATTTTTGGTGATTTTTTAAACACGCGAGTACTTTTTTGGGATACCCGTTATTTCTTTTAATTGGATAGCTTGCGAGAAACGTTAGTTGCTTTTCTGTAGTTCTATCTCTGGACTTTTCAGAAATTTTGAATATTTTTCGAAATTACAACGTATTCTACATTTCAATTCATTTGAGGATGGGACGTCATCAAATTTCTAAATCTTAAACCAGAAGAGTGAAAGACGTTTGTTTGGTACCAAATTGTACCGGGTGCACCAAAATATACTATGCACGTTTTTGGCAGGCCGCAATAAATCATACACTGGACCGATTTTGAAGATTTGTGACGTAATCTTTAGCAGATAGCCTTAATTAGACACTGAGATTTTTTGCAAATATTTTCATTTTCAGTTTTGAGAGCTAGAAGCGAGTTTCTAAAAATTTTAGTTTTCGAAAACACTGAAAACGATAAAAAAACATCGATAAAGTTTTCCAAAGAATCGACATGAATGGACAAAGAGATAACTTGTTCGTGGTGATTTGGGATTTAGAAATCGACTAATTGTAATCTGATGTACGAGAGTTCGTACTAAACCCCCAAATCACCCTGAAAACGTTTTCTCTTTGTTCATTCATGTTGAGCCTTTTAAAATTTAATCGAAGTTTTTGATCGTTTTCAGTGTTTTCGAAAAAGAAAATTTTAAAAAACTCACTTCTAGCTCTAAAAACTGAAAATATCCAAAAATTCCAAGAATTTGATTCCGACTTTCTGCTAAAGATTAAGTCATAAATCTTCAAATGCCTGCCAAACGTGCATAGTTCATTTTGGCACACCTGGTAGAATTCATGAACTATGGTTTTCTTGAAAATTACTCTATCTTTTGCCAAACAAGTTTAGAAATTGCCGATGTCAAAATCTTTCTTGAATTCTTTAAAAAAGAAGGAAAACGCTTTAATTCTGAAAAAACTGAAGATTTCAGAAATTCCAACGGTAGAATTATAGCGAAGTAGCTAAAATTTCTTTGAAGTCATTCAGTTCAAGGAAATTGGTCATTGAATATTTCTCAAATCCTTTTCAAAGATTGCGAACCGAACCAATGCTCCATAAATTTGCACCTGCACCATTTTGTGGGCAGCCAGTTGATTGGCTCACTGATTTATTGATTGATTTATTTACTGATTCGTTAATTCGTTAATTGATTCGTTCATTAATTTATTTCATTGCTTCTCGTACTGTCAATAGATAATTTGTCCTATTTCCTTCATCACTTTCTTATCCTTTTGCCATCTTATTGCTAAAAAAATNTTTCTTTGAAGTCATTCAGTTCAAGGAAATTGGTCATTGAATATTTCTCAAATCCTTTTCAAAGATTGCGAACCGAACCAATGCTCCATAAATTTGCACCTGCACCATTTTGTGGGCAGCCAGTTGATTGGCTCACTGATTTATTGATTGATTTATTTACTGATTCGTTAATTCGTTAATTGATTCGTTCATTAATTTATTTCATTGCTTCTCGTACTGTCAATAGATAATTTGTCCTATTTGCTTCATCACTTTCTTATCCTTTTGCCATCTTATTGCTAAAAAAATTGTTTACAATTTAATAATGAATTCGCACTTTTCAGTGATCATTTAATTGCACAGTAAATCCAAATTTAATTGAATTTTTCTTTGCTTTCTTCCAAAATTTTGTGTCAATAAAATTTGCTCTTAAATGTAAATTTGGTCATTTATTGAGTCATTTATTTGTTTTCCCGTTTGCTGAAGAAGCAACTTCCTCGGATATTGTAATTTTGCTTGTATGATATAGCTGTCTGTAGTTCCTAACGCAGAAATCAGACAATAGGACGGACAAGCTTTGGTATTCACCGGGTGCATCAAAAAGTTTAAAGTCTTTGCAAGCATGCAGTTTGCTGGCAACTCATTAGCTTCCATAAAACTTATTACTATTGTGTTGGTAATATGTATGTCAACTTAGATCAAAATTTTTTCAAATTTCATAGAATTGTTCAATCTCAGAATTTTTCAAAACAGGTCTAATACTGCTAACAAGATCAAATATTCAAATAAGCAATTTGAGTGAAGTGACGTCATATCGCGCAAACGAAAACAAGGCTGTGTGATTGTTTCTTCGCCTCTTTATCGTTGCAAGCCTCTTTATCTTGTACTCATGCATTGAAAATGGCACAAGAACACGATAAAGAGGCTTGCAACGATAAAGAGGCGAAAAACAATCACACAGTCTCGTTTTTATTTGCGCGATATGACGTCACTTCGCTCAAATTGCATATTTGAATACGTAATTTCACAAGAAGGCAATAAATAAGGGCAAAGAGTATACTACATCATTAATAGCAGTATTATCTTGTATTTTATCAGCAAT
>REGL01000704.1:57757-70505 GCA_004194395.1 Aurelia aurita complex sp. Pacific | reverse complement strand
AAGATCATGTTTAATTGTGCAAAACAAGAAGTTTCATCTTCTGAATGTTGTCAGGGTGCTTTTTAATCATAGTAAAGAAAACAAAATGGTTAAGATGGAACAATTTTTGAAGATCATGTTTAATGGTGCAAAACCAGAAGTTTCATCATCTGAATGTTGTCAAGGTGCCTTTTAATCATAGCAAAGACAGCTAAATGGTTAAGATGGAACAATTTTCTAAGATCATGTTTAATAGTGCAAAACCAGAAGTTTCATCTTCTGAATGTTGTCAGGGTGCTTTTTAATCATAGTAAAGACAACAAAATGGTTAAGATGGAACAGTTTTCTAAGGTCAAGTTTAATAGTGCAAAACCAGAAGTTTCATCTTCTGAATGTTGTCAGGGTGCTTTTTAATCATAGTAAAGGCAACAAAACGGTTAAGATGGAACGATTTTCTAAGGTCATGTTTAATGGTGCAAAACCAGAAGTTTCATCTTCTGAATGTTGTCAGGGTGCTTAATCATAGTGAAGACAACAAAATGGTTAAGATGGAACAATTTTGTGAGGTCAAGTTCAAAACAAGAAGTTTCATCTCCTGAATGTTGCAGGGGTGGTTTTTGAATCGTTGTAAGATAACAAAGAATTGGCATATTTACGCTGATGTAGAATATCAAAGCAAATATTGTCCAAATTGAAGTAATAGTGGTATGAGTGGTTTCAGATCATAATAAGAGGACAACAAAATTGTTAGAGTGGAGCATTGACACTTCTGTAAATAGATTAATTAGCTTTAGCTAGACCAGAAGCCAACCTAAAATAAAGAAATTATAGACCTTTTTCACAATTAGATTGAATTAAAATCTATATACATTTCCAGCACTGCAAGAAATCTACACAATGCCTATTTTGATGCAAATACACATAGAAAGCTATTCATGCATTGCTGAGAGCAATACACACTTTTATGATTTAACTCAACATCATATTGAGGCAAAGGATTTCCATGATATATCAAAGAGCAAGCACAATGATCAACAAGATCATGATGACTTTATACAGTATTTGTATTTGATATTTTGACTACTCCATCTCAGTAAAGATAGTGACAAATTCAATGCTTATAAACAACAGTCATTATGAAAAGGACTGACATCAAAATATGAAAAAGGGTCTATTGTTAAAGTGAACACATCACACAATCAAGTTGAAAGGGGAGTGGCTACCACGAGAGAGGCTTCAGTCACTTCATTTTGATGACTGCCAAAGGTTAACCAATCAAACCATGCAAGATCTCAAATTGATCGCACATATCTTGATTTTATAAACTGTGTTCTATTTTTAAACATTATACAGATAGTGGTCGATTCTCTTTAATGAGAAAGTTTTATAAGCAATTTTTAATGTCAAAATGTGGTAGCAGTGGTTTTGAGTCATGGTAAGATCACAGCAAAGTGGTTACCAGATAATAATTGTCTGTATCTTGTAGGATGTGTATATTGTGAAACTGTTGAAGATTGAAAAGTTTGCTTCAAGCACCAGAGTTGTTTGTGTGCAGTGTGAAGTTCAATTTCGTGCTTTCCAAATCTAAATGACAACAGCAAATTCTATTGTTCATTTCTCGGCCTATTGTTTTTGCAGCTTTGGCAAAATTTACAGACCTATCTTTGCTTTGGATTTTGCAGAAATCATTATTTAGTAGTCAGTTTACAAACAAAGCAATAGCAGCAAAGGTGTTTATCACTTTATCACAGAAAGTTTTGAAAAGTACAGTAGTTTCCACCTTAGGAATAACACATACAGTAGTAGTGGTTTTGAGCTACAATGAGTTAGTGCCGAGAGTTGTTAAAGTGAAAATAATTGTGACATCAGCATACTGAAACATTTAAAGCCTAACTGTGTACCAGAAAAGAAAATACCTTCAATTTATTTGTAAGTCAAAAACAAGATTTCGCATATCAGTGAAAAATGTATGCAATTTTTTGGGCAATCTGGAAAATTGCGCCATTTTATGTATATGAGACATTTCCATTATTGCCACTCTACTTTTGAATTTGTCATGTGAAAATCTAACAGATGTTTTCAAGTGAAGAAACATTTCGTCAAATATTTTGTAAAAGATGATAAAAAGTGCAATTAGGGAAACAAAAATTTGATGAGGTGCAATTCACAGACACCATCTGATTTCAAATCAAAGATTCTAGCCTAAGTGTGAAAGTTACATAACATTCTTGCTTTGGAGCCTGTTCAAAATGAATCTCCATTCAGTCTGCATATACATATAGGTAGGAAACTTATGCAAACTGCACAGTGGAATTTATGCACTGATACTTAGTTAGTTGAATACTGTAGTTGAAAGCAATATTCAAAGACTTATTTGCACGCCCAGTATCTCTGCATTACACTGATGATGATAACTTCATGGTATGAAAATGCCATAGTGGGAGGTACAGTAGTAATGTTAGTTACAGTATCATGGTGTTGAGAGGTTGAGATATCTTGTATGCTTTGGACTACTACAGTGCAGCCTTGCACATTAACATGGTTTTCCTACCTACAGTAAACATTCTTAAGAATCTTTTCAGAGAAGATTTTCAAGTTCTTGAGAGTTCTTCTGTGGCAATTTTTACAGTCTTCATGCCACTCAAGAATTCTTATCACAGTGTGAAAAATTCCTGTAAATTCTAAAGGATCCCTGAGAATTCTTTTAAAGTTTTTGAGCAAGGCCTTTACTGTACATGAAGTAAGGCAGAACATGATGATACCAATGTGGTTTGTAAAATACTTTGATGGTGGTTGTTCTTGGTACACAAATCTGACATTAGAAATATAGATATAACTGTTTAATCTGAAAAGTAACAAAATTATAAGGTAGGAAATATTGTATATGCATAATCTTTGAGTGTTACATGCATTTTCAGTTCATTTTCATTGACAAATATGACTAAATTAATCTCCAAGTATTCAAAATACAGTAACTACCTTAAAGTGAAAAGGGCAGTGTTGCTTAGACAATAAACAATTACAAATTATGTTGGGAGGTTTTACGTGACAAGGATGTGTTTATAGTTATATTAGCCTAAGGATGAGCTCTCTAATACACCATTATTTGATACTCACAAACACCGATGCAAGCTTGGAAGTGACAATATTTCATACATACATAACTTTAGGTCATTAGGGTGCAAAGAATTTGTGTCTTTACAAATGCAGCACACAAAGTCAATGCTGTTTTATGGCAGAACTTAATTGATTTGTGGATATTTTGCAATTGGATGCCTTGGCAGGAAGAGAATCATTTTCTTGGAAATTTTTTTTGCAGGAAAAGTACTTCACATTTCCTTGGTACTACAAATTTTTAGATGCCTTGAACCATTTTAATGCACACTAAAGGCTCTTATCAAACCATTGAAAACTTGATTTCTTATCAATTGTTGAAATTGTCCAACACAGTAATTGACATGCAGTACAGACCTTGCACGCATCAACATGGGTGTCATGTCTAAGAGGTCTCTTAAATTCTGTTTCTTGAGACTGTATCTCACAAAGTTTGTATAAAATTTCTTTCAGTCGTCTTTTGTGGCACACAAGAATTTTTATCAGGAGGAATTCTGGAAGAGTCTTCTGAATTTTTGTCAGCTAATTTAAGTGCAAGGCTTCTCATACAGTAGCTGTTTTAGATGGAGTCACTATTTTCCCAGCTTTCCCAGCCTTGCAAAAATCATTTCACAACTACTAAGAGTCAATTTTCAGCTTTCCATGCTTCCTTGGGGAAAACTACCAGCATACCACTTTTCCAATAGACCCGTCTCGGCTTTTCCAGCTAGCTGGGAACACCACCAGGACTACGTTGAAGAAGCTGGGAAAGCCCTTCTTTCCCAGCTTGTATTCAAGCTGTTTTGTATAGGATATACTGTAGAGAGGTTTGCAATCAGGGCTGTCATCTTCCATTTTTTTGGGTAAACGTGACAGATTATTCTTTCAAGAAAAATGTTTTGCCCCAGCACATGCTTTTTTAGTGACCATCACGTCAGACTTAACTTAGCCCCCTGTCATGGTCATCATCATCATCATCACCATCATCATCATCAACATCAACATCATTGTTGTCCTTGCCAAACTGCATTGTCAATGAAAAAGATATGGCAGCAAAATTAACTATAAATAAAATAAAGAATAGGAGCAAACAAAATACAGCTGGAACGTGAGGAAGTTACAGCATCCTCCACAAGTGAAGCATTTGGAAATGAACTAGAAATAACATCAGTCAGTGATTGCGCTGTTTTGGGCATGAATACAAACTGAACCAACACATGGAACAAAATTTAGAGGCAGGCCTTTCTCGCTCTGGTGCAATTAAAAGCTCAAGCGATTGTTGCCTGCTTTGCAACCGTTCATTCTTGCAGTCAGTTTTGTGGGCATATAAACATTGCCCATGTCCACCCATCTCAAGAATCATTCAGTTACTTTGAAATTGACAACTTCAATCAGCCATGAAAGTTGTTTTGTGACGACAACTGAAATCAGACAAATATCAATTCCACAAAACAAGAAAGAAATGAAGAAAGGCTTTGTTGCCATTTCCTTTGAATTTTCAAGATTGCAAGGCTGTTTTGGGCGTGAATCACAAATAGATTGTTTACAAAAATTCCGTTTTAACCGTTCAGTAGCCTTGCAACCTGAAATAGAGTCCTTTTGAATCATAGAACCAAGGTTTGTTAATCTTGATATTTTGATAGATATTGCAAGTGTTTAATTCAACTTGTATACTTTTTGCGGCTAACACTGCAAAAACAAGCAAAGAGGCAATTAAAATTGACATAACAATCAAAATAAGAACAAATTATAATGCGGCAAATTCTAATGCAGCAGCAATTAAATGTTTGTACTGGAGGTTGAAGGACATACATTGTTGTGATAACAGCAGTTTAGTTAATTGTTTAGAGGAATCTTCATACAGTTGTTTTGTCTGGTCTGCAAAATCCTTATTTTCAAGAGGCAAACATTTGGCCACAAAGTTAATCATGACTCCTTACATCAAATTTTTATTTCCAATATAAATCAGTTTTGCAGTGCCTGAAAATATCATCATTTTAGTTGATGATTTCAAAGGAATTTTCAGGTAGTTATTTCATCTTATTGTTAAATCCTTGTTTCATAAGCATTAACATACTGTAGTTGGGAGTTTGTTGGGAGTTTGTTGGGAGTTCTTAAGAATGTGCCATTACATTCTACCTTCGACACAAAATATTTTTGTCAATTTTTTTCATGAAAACTTTTCTTTTCTTTTAATGCTATCCCTGCCATTTTAAACTAGGGGTGTTTTTTATACTAGATCTTAGTTTTTATTATATTGTACACATGTAAATAGCCTTTCTTACCTTTTGTAAAATTTTTTTTCGTACTACATTTAATTTTTAGTTTGTATGGCAAAATTTTACATGCATACATACACACGTGCAATGCGAAATTGAATCAGTACAAGTGAAATTATATATAGCTGCCAGTATTAACAGAATAGATTTGCTGCTTGCAACGCTCTTGAAAATGATGATTTGACAAACCAGTTAAAGCAATTTAATAAAAAATGCTTGAAAATAATTTAACTAAGCAAATGAGATCCTCATGCATGCAAAAACTGAATCACAGTCATGAAAATACAAATTAGCTGCCAGTAGCAACAGAATTCACTTTGCTTCTTTGTCAAGTATATCTCTGTTATTGACTTTGATGTTCCAGTTAAATGCAAATTTTAAAGGCTATTTGTCATCCACTTTTAAGTGCTAAGCCATCTGCATATCTAACCACGAATTACTTGATAGTGTTTCTTGATAACACAACAGATACGTTACAAATGCATAGACCTACAAATAGAAATTGATAAAAACTTGAATTCATGCTGAAGTGCTAAGATGTGCAAAGGAGATTGCTATGATTAGAAAAGCTAACTTTGGAATTCTAGAAGTGAAAAATGAAATTTGTCATGTATCTGAGTCAGTGGTGTAACGCAGACACCCTAACTGCAGGCTACAGTGAGTTGATGTGGACTAAATAGTTTAAGCCCCTTTCTCAAGGGGGACCCCTGCTGACTTGAATGCCGTTGTGAAATAAAATTAATGCAATACCGTTTACATTATTATCAGATTTGAGGTTTGGGATGAATGGTTCAATCTGGTAAATCTTCATTATTCAAAGTCCAAACATTTGAAATCAAATTTGATCTTCTGATATTTGCCAGAAAGAATATATCATAAGCATCTTGTTTTTCATTTGGTTAAAAGGTTGGCTGGCTGAATAATCTTTGAACTTGTAAATAGAAAAGTAATGATATGTTGCAAGTCTTAGAAGCAAAGACAAGAAACACAAGTACTCAACAGCTGGCGAGCAACCAGGTTTTCTCCTTTATAGGTGCAAACAGAAACATTTTTCTGATAATTCAAAAAAATTTCTGTTTGCACCAAAAAAGGAGAAATCTGGTTGCTCGCTAGCGGTTTTTTTTGTGGTCATTTAAAATATTACAATACATGTTACATCTACATCCTACCATACTTTCTAATTACTTTACAGACTATACAACACTACAGGGACGGGACCACAAGGAGCAAAAGACAATGACTACCCTGTGGACATTAACATAAAGACATGCAAAAAATAGCAACTAAATAAACAACTACAAAAAGCTACAAATACGATAAATTACTGATAAATACTAGAATCCGTTTCACATTGGATGTCAGGCCAGCATAGTAGTATGATGCTGAGCAATAGGAACCCCGGACGAGAGGACAACAACGACAGCAGTTGCTACCGCTACTAACCCCCCTCCAGAGTCCCCAACGCTCAACACATCGCGCATATGCTGTCTGTTAGGCATAGGCACATTGCGCTAGCTGTTGAGTAGGCATAGATACGCTGCTTGAAACAGGTGAAAGCCGAAAGCAATCTATAAGGTGCTAAAATTGAAAGGATTAAAACGAACCACTGTGGTCTAGTGGTTAAAACGCTTGCCTGGAAAGCAGGAGATTCAAGAATCACAGGAATAGGCAAGAATATCACAATAATTTGTCAAAATATAATGGCCTGCGTTAAAAAAGCCAATATCAAGAAAGTTGGCCATCTAAGAGCAACTATTTTTTCAAGAATTCTTCATATTCTGATAAAAAACATTTTTATATAATTTAGTAACATTTAGGAAATGTACAACTTTTGGAAAGACTGTACATTGACAAAAGATTAGATATTAACCAATAATCTAAATTCTGGCCTCTTATAAATGTTGCAAAGTATTAAATTTAGCAACAGCAAATACTTTTAATACTGTTGCTGATGTTTAATCCTTTGAATATGGCAGATCAGTGTTTTTGTGCAAACTTTAGAATTATATATATTGAGGTTGTATGCTTTGAAGGTAGAAAATGCAAAGTTTTAGGTCTTTTGCAAGCAAATACATAATTTGTGTGATATTTACAGATGGCAAGCATTTACTGCAGTAAAATTCTGCAGATGAGAACAACAAAACTTCTGAAGGAAAATGTTCTAAACTGTGTAAAATCTGCATTAGAATTGGAAAAAAGATTGTTCAGTTTGCTAGATGCACAAATCATATAATTTATATAGTTTTGTATGCATTACTCAGGAACTTTATCCTTTATCTCGAGAAGTAAATTTGTGCCAGGCAACACTATAAAAGTTTTGATTATTGCATGTGGGTGATACTGTATTCCTTGTTATGTGGTGTAGTGTGAGGCCATAGTCAATAGAGAGAGAACCATGAGGTGAGGCAGGTATCCTTTCTGCATTTTGTTGGAAATTTGTGTGGTAAAGATGTATTCGGTGACAAATGTTGAATTATGAAGTTTTGGTGAGATAAGATAATCCACTGATTAGGTGTGCATAATTTATGAAAGCTTATCATATAAGAATAGTCTTGTAAAAATGAAGGTTGATTGGTAGCTGATTGGGTTGAAACTGGTTTTGTGATGTTCTTGTGGTCACATTTTTAGTGGTCAAATAGACAATGCTGATTGTTTGTGGTGCACAGTTGTAATCGCATTGACCAAGCAGATAGAATCAGGCTTAGCCTTGACTTTTATCCCAGGCATTTACAGTACAGGCTTCCTTTGCATTTATTCTCAAGAATTCTTCAAATCGAGATAAGGGTTTTTGAGAGGATGTTTGGATAAGAATTTTCAAGAATTTCGTAAGATTTCTCAGGCAAGAAAACAGTGTTAATGTTCCTACAGTATAGGCTTTCAGTATATTAGAAAAATAAATAGTTCTTAAAGAATTCTTCAAATGGGATAAGATTTCTTGGCAGGTATAAAAGACTGAAGATTTCTAAATTAGGAAGTTAGAAAGTTGTTTTCTCCCCTGCGATACCTTGTAGTAACTTGCTCCCTTTCCAGAGAGGATACGTTTGAAAAAGACATTAAAATTGTGCTTCTTTGTGTCCTGAAGAGATTTCTTTTAACCAGTTCCACGCGATGTAAATCTCAACAGGGCTCCTTGCTTGCTGACAACACTGTTTCCTAACTATTTCATTATCCCCTGATATTACCACTTGTACCTGTAACTGTGGCAAGGCTAAAATGCTGAAGGGGCTTGGTTAAAGCTTTCATCGGTTTGTAAGACTTTCAGACAAGGTCTTACAAAGAATACCTTTTTTTGACTAATGCATCAAGTGACCATCGATTCCAATGGGAAAAGGTTTATGATCTAAGTTAGACTTGTGGCTGCAAAGAAAAATTTAATTCACGACGACCGGATGGCTGCAAGCGACGTTACAGACTGGCAAACTTCCCACGTTTTTTCTGACTCATCCGGTAGAATTGAAGTCCGCCTCAAATTCGATATCACCTGAGATTTGCGGGGCATTTGCAGGTGCCATCTAAAGAGGCTTTCCAATGAAACTCTATATATTTCGAAATGTGATAATCATTCATTGACCTTCATATAAAGTGAACGATGAAGAAGAGGGACAACATCCACAGAGAGCAGGCATCGAGTTGATTTTTTTTATTTTCTCAGTTATCTGCTAACTAGTTTCGCCGACAAGGGCATCTTCAGGGCAATTGACCTTCATATATTTGGGTTTTTAAGACGCCATTCCATTGGAGCTTGATACTTTACAGTCTGATAGTGGCTAATTTGAAACACTGCCAAGCCACTTGAAGAGTTGTTGGGAAACTGATCTGGAAAAGTGAGCATAGATTCCAAATCTTTAAAAAGGTTGGTGTAAAATTGAGTGACCTATTTCTTTGAACTGAATGACTTCAAAGAAACTATAGCTATTTCTCTATAATTCTACCGTTGGAATTTTCTGAAATCTTTAATATTTTCAGAATTAGGGTGTTTTTCTTCTTTTTCAAGAATTCAAGAAAAATTTTCATAAAAACTTAAAACCATCGTAATTTCTAAACCATTTGACGCAACATGAAGTAATTTCGAAGAGAACTATAGTTTATGGATGTCTACATTATGGTATCAAGCAAAAGTCTGTCACTGATCTGGTTTATGATTTAGAAAATTGATGACGTCAGAGCCTAAATTGAGCTGAAATGTAAGATACGCTGTAATTTTAAATAATATTCAAAATTTCTGGAAAGTCCAACGGTAGAATTATAGGTAAGTATCTAAAGTTTCTTTCAAGCCATTCAATCAGAAGAAATAGGTCATTGAATTTAACACACACCTTTTTACGCCGAGTTAAACATTTGGAACATATGCTGAAAAAGTGTTATCTCACGTCAGTTGAATTGCTGGAAAGTTTATGTAAGGTGAAAGATCATTGCAATGTTCTTCAAAGAGAACGTTCATTGGCTTCAATGAATTTTCCGCTTGGTATTTCCTGTTTCTGATCTTAAGCGTTAACTGATTTTTATTTGACATTTCTTTTTGCAAATGGGGGCATCAATTCTTTGAGAAAGATAACGTAGATGGCTACTTTTTTACATTCCATTTCCAATAAAGATTTACAATACAAATCATATCTACTAGTTACACTACTTACAAGATACTTACCTACACTACAAGTACAATGCAATTTGAGCGAAGTGACGTCATATCGCGCAAACGAAAACGAGGCTGTGCGATTGTTTTTCACCAATTAATCGCTGCTAGCCTCTTTATCGTGTACTTCTGCATGGAAACTGGCACGAGAACACGATAAAAAGGCTTGCAACGACAAAGAGGCGAAAAAACAATCACACAGCCTCGTTTTCGTTTGCGCGATATGACGTCACTTCTCTCAAATTGCTTATTTGAATACGTAATTTCACAAGGAGAAGGCGAAAAATAGTGGAAAAAAGTCATACATCATTCATAGCAGTATTATCTTGTATTTTATCATTAATCATACCAACCCCGGACTTGTCCTTTAAAGTCTCTTGTTGCTATAATTCTACCATTGGCTCCAGGAAGAGGGTCAGTTAGGCCCAATAACGCAATCATCGGTTGTATATGTAGAATAAAAGAATCATACCAGAGTCTTAACTTGTGAAAACCAGTAATTTATATCATTTGGAAAGCAAAGAAGAACCAAGAGAAAAAACAACCAATAAATATTCTGGCATGATTCTTTTATTTTAAATGTATACAACCGATGATTGCGTTGTTGGGCCTAACTGGCCTCTTTTTGGCGCCCATGATTCCACCATGTGCTTTACCATATCTTAAATATTTTCGGAATTACAGTGCTAGCAAAGTTTGGGAACAATTAACATCATCAGAGCTTCTTAATAACTGCACGAAAATTGGTAGATTATTCAAGAAAACGATAGTTTATGAAGACGATATAATAGATAACTGATTTAAGTACCAAAAATAGCTGAGATGTTACAAAACACGACGCTTCGAGCGTATGCTCATTATCAAGTGGAACGAGTTTAGTTTATGAGTTTATGAGTTTAGTTTATAGCTTATGAAGGTCTACAAAATGACATTGCGTAGAAAATCTTTCGCTTTTCTGGTTTACGATGTAGCAATTTGGTGACGTCGTAACTTCGAAAATTGTTAAAACACGAAAAATGCTGTGTTTTGAAAATGATGCAAAAACAGTTTTGCGCAACAGTTACATGGCGAAAACATTTACCAACTCTAGAAGCGTCGAAGAAGCAAACCAGTCAGTGCATAGCTATCTAAAATCATATGATACAACAATATTCCTTTTAGTAGTTAGATCCTCTTCAACCGTACTCTGTATAGTTATCATAAGCGTACGAGCCGGGGGGGGGGGGCACGGTAGCCCCCCAAACTTTAGAAAAATTTTCAAAAATCAGCCCCAATCAGGCAAAAAAATGGCCCCAGTCGGGCAAGGATTATGGTAAACAATGGACTTTGTATCGAGCAGCCCCGTAAATTTTTCTTCCCGTATGCTTATAATAGTTAATAGCTAAGACGTGAAAGAGAGATGTAATATCGTTTTTGCGACGCAAAATTCATAGGAGAAAGCTCTAAAGACAGACTATAGAAGCGTTAATCACAATGAATAAACATGTTCACCAAAGGGATATTGCATCTGAAAAAGCAGACAAGTACCGGGTGAGTAAAGGAAGTTAACTCGTTTCGCTAGCTTCGCAATAAAAAGTACGTGGCGGATATTCAAAGCTAAAATGTCAATCTATGACTCATAGGCTAACTTAGATGTGAAAATTTTGTTTTGTATAAACACTAATCTTTTAGACCCAGAAATTGCAAAAATGCTGGTATGGGGTTTTATGGAAACGAGAATTCCACGTTCCATTCTGGTCCATGATTGACATTGACCACGTGCCATTTACATTTAAATTCTATTTCCGAAACAGTCAATTGTATTGAATTTATATTTCAATAGCAAGTAAATCATGGACCAGAAGTGAACGTGGAATTCCCCTCCCGTTCCCATGCAAACCCTTGCTATTCGCTGTTCTTGGATCTAAAAGATGAGTGATTTCACCAGATGAAATTTTCTCATCGAAGTTGGCCTTTGACTGACCGAGAAACATTTTATGAATATCGGCAACGTGCTTTTTATTCCACAACCACAGCCCGCCCAGCGTGTCAACCTTTTTTTAACCCACCCGGTATAAGCTTGCTTCTAGATTCTTATACTATCTTATGTAACAATATTTTTCATTATTAAACATTGTAGAGAGACATGATAAAATTTTGCGACGCAAAATTTCATTGACAGACCACATCAGTATTGTTAATCAAAATGTGTACGTACTTTCATCATACATAATAAACGCTATCCTTTATGATCATAAGCATTGGAATATCTATCTGAGATCTGTGCATAACAAAGCTTATTTTGTGTTAATTCAGTTATAGCTGCTCGTTGCAGGTCATCATTTGTCTTCATGTGCAAGCTGTGAACCATTTAAATTCAGCTGCTCTCACTATCCTACAGACAAAAACAGGATCAGGGTAGACTTCTTTGAAGAATAAAGCATCACACAGCGCTTTAAATACTTATGCTATTCTCTCTTAATTTCGTCCTTTGTATACACATGGTCAATCTCGGTTGCTGTTTTTTTGGCTATTCATATCTAGATTTTTAGAGCTTTTGTGGCTTTTACCACAGTCGTGTAAACACCTTTCGGACGTGCTGGGTTTTTCTGGAAGATAAGATGGGTGCAGCAATTATTCATAACAATATCTCTCCAAGGGACGTGTTAGGTCAATCCACTTAAAATTCCTCCAAGAGCCTTTTTTTAAAGTCAAATTTGCCCATGGTACTTATGTCCTCACACTGGCCACCAGTAGTAATGTTCATTTTGTGAAGTTGTGGTTT
>REGL01000704.1:26280-48197 GCA_004194395.1 Aurelia aurita complex sp. Pacific | reverse complement strand
AAATCAGCAACCTCAATGCTGACGGCTCCGCTGGTCAAATATCTTTAAATTTTACATTGTCATAAAGTCAACACCACAGTTGCCAGCAATTTAAAAAAACACATAAATAGGCTAAAGATTGGGTGCTAAATCCGAATCTGTGCTCGAAATTTTCATATGAACAATAGGAAGAAATTTGGATGAATTTCCAAAAGGAAGCAGCTTAATTGAAATGGTGTATTTCAGCGTTTTTCTTTGTTCTAACTAATTTTGATGTTGTGACGATCTCTCTCTCTGCTTGTCACAATATTATAGTCCTTTATAAACCATGGCTGTTTGAGGATTGTACCGTTCTTCCTTCATACCCAGCCTACGTTCTTGCTCTATTAATATTTTTCAATCAAAAAGTTTTCAATAAAAGATATACTATTTAACCCTACTTACAAAAGGATAAAAGAAGTACTTTATGATACTACAAAAACGATACCTTGGAGATCAAAAGTTGATGGCAACTCCGCAGCCATTACATGAATCTAAAAGTCTATCTCAAGTTGAAAGTCTCAAGTTAAAAGTCTATTGATTTTAAGTCCATCTCCATCTCTAATCAGATGTCACGTGAGATTTGCGACAACGTAAAATTACTCAGCAAAACACTTCAATAGTTGTTATTCGCGGGCATTTTCACGTGAAATCTAATTTTGGACAAACTATAAACGTTGAGATGATTTAAATCTTTTAACTTTCCATGAATTCTTACAATGAAAAGAAAAACGCTATATAGTTCTGAAAAAATCAAGATATCAAAATTCCCAAATACGATTATGGCAAAATACTCGACATTCCTTTCAAGCAATCAAAAAATCAAACAGTAGAGGCATTAACCATTTGTGCACGCATGTGCTGAGTTTTTCTCAGCTTTTTAATAGTTTTTCTCGTCACCTGGTAAAGTTTTTCTGAAATAAACGGATGTTCAAGTTTTAAAAGCAGGTGCTGAGTGGAGTGTAATGTTTTTATTTATTCATCATCGGGCGTGTTCCCTTACATAATATCACCAACATGAATATTTAACATAAGTTTGCAATTTGAAAACTCACTTGAGCTATGAAGAAAGCTTGCTTTTTGTTTATGATCCTAGGACCCCTGTGTCTGTCACCATGCCCTGTAATATCAGTAGGGCGTTTTCGAAACCACGAGGACAACTGCAACACAATATTGCATTTGTTTCGCAACATCGCCTTCAATAGATTCCTTGGTTTCATGCGAATTTTCATCCCTTGACAGACTATGAAGTTGGCCTGTCTAATTGCACTACTTGGAAATCCCATCGCTGTCTTTCTGTACTTATGATTTAGTTTAAAGAGCCATTGTCACCCAGGGTCCTTTGCGGGCACGCAACAATCTTATTTTGTCTGAAAACCAAATTTGGCCTAGAGTGGTTTCGGGTAATATGGGACGTCGGGTATTTTGGGACATTATTCAGTAAATGAAGCTTAGGGGCCTGGGGATGAGAAAGAAACTTGTTTATTTCACTTGATGCAAGTCTTCATACCTCTTCTGTCATAGTTTGATTGATGTTAGGCTGCTGTAGCATTTTGTGTACTCTCCATATCGCTGATAATGAAGGACATCAGACATCAAGTGATTTCTGGCTGCCATTTTCTTGAGATATCTCAAACATGAACCAGTACACAAACAATAGAAATAACTTAGTTCCAAATTACCCGACAGTGTTCCATAATGCCCAACTCCACCCGGGTTCATTTTTTTGTCTTGTTTATTAGCCACAAACGTTTCAGAATCAGGGCATACTGGTGAAACTTTAGAGCATGCTTAGGCCTAATTGCTAATACCAAGTGTGGCTAAATGTGTCATGAATTATGCTGACAATTGATGTTTTTTCCATTAAGTGTTCCATAATACCCGAAACTACTCTAAACGGAAACTTTGGATCCACAGTGCAGTTGTTGAATTGATAGAACGGTTCAACCAAGGGCGCCTACCTTGTACTGTATCCGTAACCAAGTGTTNGATTTAGAAATTTGATGACGTCACATCCTAAAATGAGCTGAAATGGAAAATACGCTGTAATTTTGAAAAATATTCAAAATTTCTGGAAAGTCCAACGGTAGAATTACAGATAAATACCTAAAGTTTCTCTTAAGCCATTCAATCAGAAGAAATAGGTCATTGAATTTTACACCCACCTTCTTACGCCGAGTTAAAGATTTGGAACCTATGCTGTGCAGTTGTTGAATCGATAGAACGGTTTAACTGAAGCAAAACTTTTCGATCAGTTTAACTACTGCAGTGTGGATCCGCGGTTTCCGCTTAGGCCAAATTTGATTTTCAGACAGTCTGAAATTTCAGCGTACCCGTAAAGGACCCTGGGTGACAATTGCTCTCTAACGTATGGTGAATTAATGAGTTTTAAAATTTCTCCAAAGAAAGGGCACTTATCAGCCCCTGCGGTATCCCTCGAGAAGAACTCCCATTTGTGATTCAAATGAAATTGAAACCTGAAACTTCAAGCTTCATTGGTCAACCAGTATCACTGATCCAAACGCAAAAGCATCAAAAAATCAAACTCAAGAATTTTTAATACCACAACAACGACAACGATAGCAGCAACAACAAACAACAATGAGTAACTGTAATGAAAGGCCGTCAGAGAACTGTTAGAATTTTTCCTGTTTCAACTTTGTACAAGCGCAACTGATGAGCTAAGTAAAACATGTTCCCTGAACAGAACTTCATTGTGGACGATGGGAAATTGGCTACAGGTTATAATGAACAGTCTGCCTAATTTGTTTTGGAAACATCTTCAATATCCGTTTCATGAGCACATCACATCTGGCTTGCAACATTCGTTTCAATTGTGTACGCCCTGTAAAAGTATATTTTGTCTTCAACAGCTAATTCATATTAACTCAGCTGTGTCTTTTTCAATACTTTCAGATTTACAGGCTTTCATGCAACCAGCATGCCTTGCACTTGCCATCTCTTGGTAGACTTATGGCTTTTCGTCCCTTGTTTTCCTGCGTTCTTTGATTGGCTGATATCACTTGCTCAATAGGGACTCATACCATTACTCTTATAAAGTGGGCCCCCAGTTTCAAAATGGCGTAAACTAGCGGGAGTTCTCCTACACTCAACAAAATAGCTTCAATATTTAAAAGCAAACTTTTAGTACGAAGAATCGTGTCTTCCTGACCTACTCATTGCAAAATTCATACCTTTCAAACAGTAATCTTTGTCTGTAGAAACAAAATTGATCCATCGCAGCTACGAGAACTCCATCTAGGCGTATCAACCGTTTTTGTATGCAACAAAAACAACTGTCTAAATAGCGCCTCCTTATTGGTTGAAAACTAAAATCTAGCAATTTGAGTGGTCCAACGGAACCACTCCATATGGGCCTAAAGGGGGCCCATTCTATAAGAGTACTGGTATGAGTCCCTATTACCAAGTGATATCAGCAAATCAAAGAACGCAGGGAAATAAGGGACGAAATGTCACAAGTCTAATCTCTTGGTTGTTCATGAAAATGGCGACAGCAAAGGGCAGCCAAGAGATTGCACGTGCAAGAAGGCATGATGGTTGAATAGGAGCCTTTAATATTTTCAGGAAAACTGCGCGTTGAACCTTCACACGAGAACGGAACTAAACGAGTTTGTATGAGTTTATTGGATAATAATGGAATTCTTTCCAAATTTTATCGAATTTCACAATTATTTCTTGCTTTGTCTTCAATTTTGTAATGATATGACTTCTCAAACCATATTTAATGAAGAAATCTGCAAGCCGTTGAGAGAGAGGAACCGAAAAACTGTCATTTTTACGGCCAAAAACCTGAACAACCATTCCAAAAAGGCGAACAGCTGCGAACTATTAGCCCCCACAACCCCCGCTTGAAAGGCAATATGAACAGTTTGCCTACTTTGGTCAAGTGCCAGCTCCAACCGAATGAATTCTAGATACTGATAAGAAACCTTTAATACTCAACATCTGATAATCTTAAGAAAATGTCGAGGTTCTTAGTTTCTCGTTGAAGAGACATGTACCTGCTGCTGTAGGGAATTTAATCCTTTTTTACAGAAATTAAGATTTAACATTATCAGAGATTGTTTTGGCGACAGAATATTCGAGTTAATTTTTCAGAATCAAAGATTGATCGGGTTTTTTTCTTTTGATTGGTTATTTCAGAAGACGTAAGGAAATTGTGTCAAGATAGTCTTTGAAGATTGTATATTAATTTCCAGATATGTAAGCATGAACCATCAGGGTTGCCATATTGGCTTTTTTTAAGCCAAATTTTACAATTTTGGCTTTTTTTTAACCTGTCTGGCTTGGAAAATTTGAGTTTGGCTTTTTTCTTAAATTTGGCTTATTTTTGGCTTTTTTAAATTCATATTTTCCTTTCACAAATTTCTTGTTTCTAAGTCTTTTTGGCTGTAATAAGGCACCATTTTAGCAAATTAGGCCCTCCCTGGATGCCATATTTAGTTCACCGACACAGGTAGGCTCATTCGAAAGTCTCTTGTTTCGTTCAGTTGCAGGGATTTTTGCAATGAGTCTACGACCACAGGTAAACACAAAAAATTGGCTTGTTTGGGCATGCGTGGTGAGGAAAGTCAATTATGTAATGCGCAGTAAAAATTAGTGAGCATGCGCAGTAATGGAAACGATGACGTCATGCGCAAAGTTTTGAATTTTGGCTTATTTTCCAGCCATCTGGCTTGTTTTTTAGCACTTTTGGCATATCTTTAGGATTCAAATCTGGCAACCCTGTGAACCATCTGTCTTTCGAAAACTTGAATCTTTCATTTCAAAGTTTGCCCCCGTGCAGTGGGTTAAAGCGCACGCGCTTGTTCGAGTTTCAACCAAAAACGCTACTACGCATGAGCTTTAACCTACTGCACGGGGGAAACATGGGTTTCCTCGGGCGAAGCGTATCTCGTCTCCCCAACAACAAGCGCCTCAGCTTACGTTAAGACCAAACTGAGGCCGACGAAGCTTAATCTTTCAAGCTTCCAGCACTGTCATGTTGGCAAGGGCGATATGAAATAAGCAGACCCGTTTCAATATTGATTTAGGCCTGATTGGAGAGCATGTTTAGATTGGCATAATTTGCTCACTCGCATCTCACATGTATCGGTGCTTGTTTCTGGCTTGGTTCCCATGTTGGGGGACTTTAATCAATTTTTCATGTTTCTTGTTTGTAGTTCCGATCAGAAATAAAGAAGTTTGATACAACGTTTCCGTTTGAGCATTGTACATTAGATGTACAGGGTGTCTTTAGAGAACTGTGTTCCATTTGTGTGCCTGCTGCGGAGGAGCTGTACGTTCTATTGTTCGGTACTTGATACAATGGCATAGGATAGGCTTTATCTTAGAAATCGAGGCCTTTTTTCAGCCAATCTGAAGGTGAAGGTGAAGTTGCGTTTTTCAGCGCCAAGCGCGGGGATCGCAGAAATAGAGCAGACCTAATCGAGTCCGCGACCCCTTGTCATGACGCTCAAGTGGTGGCGTCTTACCGGGTATCGAACCCATTTCACCTGACTGTTCTGGCTGCAAAGTCGAGGATTACACCACTGCGCCACAACACCATCTGACCAGTGGTTGCTGATTTATGGCACGAGAAAGTCGAAGAAGTCGTTGTATCAAAAACAGCACTTTCTTTGCGCTCCAAAAATGTCAACATCACGTAAATTTAGCCTTTAGTAAAGTCTGCGCACTGGCTACGTAAATTTTGAAAGCGTTATTTTGAAGATAAATCCTTTTACTTCGCTTAGGAACAAATCAGACATGCATATCTTTTACGATTGCTCGGATATATGTGGAGTTTTAACGATCACTTTTTGGGGGCTAGGGTAAAGCCAACCAAACAAACCGTAGGAGACAATGGACACATTCCTGAAACAATGTTGTTTACAGATATGTTTACAGCTAACCCTAACCTTAACCCTAACCCTAACCCTAACCCTAACCCATTTACAGATATGTTTACAGCTTGGAGACAGAGCAAACCTCTCAGCGGCAAGAACAGAGAAAACAGGACATCCAACCGTTGAGCTCTTCGGCTCGCATTAAACAATAGTGTTATTTTCTTTGACAGTTGCCAATGCTTAGAGCATCTGCGTTACACTGTTTGTTTACGTTAAAACACTCATTAAGTGAAAGCTGGAAATTGAAATAGGCCTGCGTTACAATAAGAAAGCACCACACATAATAATGTTTATGTCCTGTTTGAATTATTCAACGGTTGTATTAAGCTTTAACAATAAATCGTGGAAACTAAGCTGCTTTTTGCAAGTGTCAGATAATTTCTTGCATCTAGGCATCTCAAAACACTTCTCTGTGTTTTTTATCTTGTTAGATATAGCACGAATAAGATGTAAGTACACAGGTTGTTTTTGTATTTAGTGATTATGCAATAAATGTAGTATGTTTTAAGCTAGCATCCGAAGGTAGTTTTTAAGAACACTGAGAAGCAAAGATTATCGAAGCAGTGTCCTGGCCCCCCTGGTCCTTTCTCTCAATTTGACCATGAGCGATAGGACACCAATTGGGTATCATGTGAAGTGTTTATCAGGAGCGAGCCACCTTAACCAATTGTTTTTTGCGTGTTTTGAACTTATTTTTACTTAGTAGTGAATGACCTTATCGCTGTTTCGTGATTTTGAAATTTTCGTAGAGAGCCACCTTAAGTGCAGATCCACCTTAACTACGACAATTTCAAAATCATGAAGCAGCGATAAGGTGACTCACTAGTCACTACCAAGTAAAAATAAGTCAAAACACACAAAAAACAATTGGTTAAATTGGCTCGCTACTGATAAAAACTTCAAATTGATACACATTTGGTGTCCTATCGCTCATGGAAGTACAGAAGGCTGGTGACTCGATATTCAACTTTCAGATTGGTAGTCAAGCGCTGACTACTGACCACTGAATCATCCCTTTTTAACATAACATAACATAACATAACATAACAAATGCTGTAATGTAGGCTATAAGCCTGTTACAGATCGCTTCAAATCTAATTGTTGTTGTTAGGTAGGGGATGCTCCTGAAAAACATGCAAGTTAAAACATTGGAGGCCATGCGCGATGGAAAGAAACCCAGCATGCCCTGTGATTTGGATTTTTAAGTTTTTAAGTTACGTTTTGCCAATCAAAGTAAAATATTTATTGAAAAACTATTTGCTATCCTTATTCAATGCGAACAGAGGAGTCTTGAAATACGTAATTTTCATTTTGTCGTTTACTCAGCTGACTGTACATTGCATTCAGTTTTATTTCTTTGTGTAGAAATTGATTCCATGGCGATCTCCATTCATTTTGCTTCCATCTTTACCAACTGTTATTCGGCATCAATAGCATTTATGACCCATGTCACACCCTAAATACGTCCATTTTCTGTTCAATAATAAGGAAGGTTCCATCAAAACATTTTCGTCTGGAGGCAGGTAGATCTTTTTCTGGGTGTTTTCTAGCCTCTTGCTTGTGATGGTTACAACGGATTTTGCCAAACTGATTTTTATCAAACTTGACATGTTTAATCTACATATGAGATATCAACTTAAAGGGCATATGTCATGAAGCTGATTGGTTAATGCAATACAGTTCCCTCTATTGTTTATTAAAAAGCACAGGATCGAGGCTGAATTTTCATTGCAATGAAAATTCATGAAACAGAAATAAAAAGTCTCGAAACAATGGAATTCCACGCCAAACTTGTTTGTTGTATTAACCAATTGCTTATGTGACATATGTGCTTTAAAGGAATGTGATCCATTTAATTTTATACTCCAATATACCGGTAACAAAGCATGGGGCTCAAATCTTTCCAATCTTTAAAAAGGTGCGTGTAAAATTCTATGACACTTTTCTTTGAATTGCATTGCTAGAATGGAACTTATGGTACTTTGCTGTAAATCTGCCGTGGAAATATTTTGATATCTTGATTATTTTCAAAATGGCGGCAATTTATTCATTTTTGAAAAAAGTCATGGATAATTTTGAAAAAATTAAATCATCGTAATTCCTAAACCAATAGCAATGTGTAGCTTTTCTGGTTTAGGATTTAGAAATTTGATGACGTCCTAGCCTCAAATTCAATAAATGCCGCCATTTTGAAACTAATCAAGATATCAGTAAATTTCCAAGGCAGATTTACAGCAAAAAACCCTAATTTTTCCTTTCAGGTCATTTATTTCAAAGAAAACTGTAATATAATTTTACACCGACCTTTTTAAAGATGTGAGCCCTATGTTCTGTAAAACTACCTACAAAATACTCTACCATACTACGAAAACGGTACTACGAGGAAGGAAATATCTTGTCTACCCCGTGGCCAAACATGGAACAACTAAAAATGCAAACAACTGCACATAGCTACTACAAGAAACAAGAAATTCACAAAAAGAGGACTGGGCAGTTGCTTGATGAATAGCGGAATTTCAAACGAATTCAATAAAAATCGACCAGTTTTGTGGATAAAATGTAGAGTTAACTCAAGCAGATTTCTATTAATTTGATCAGGGGGTTCTTTATCTCCTCACACTATAAGCTGCGTTACAACCTCTTTTGAAAGATTTTTGTGTCAAATGGTCGTAATAATTAGTACAAGGACTCCGACGAGAAGATCTTGTCGTTAAAGGGGCTCCGTCGTCAAATTGTAAACAAAACAATGATTTTTGCAGTTTTTTGAAAGGTGATATCACACAGGATTTTCATATTTTTTTTCAAAATGAAAGTTTCTGTTTGGACATTAATCATTGTANCAAGGAGTCCAACGAGAAGATCTTGGTGAACTGCATACTGATCTTGCTTTGATTCAATCTGTTTGTTTTCAATCATTAAAACACTTGACGTCACGCTACAGCTCTCGCCCCAGACCACCGCGCCGCTTCTCTATAACTTTTGTACCCCCCTAAAAGGGGTTTCTTCTCGAAATTTAATTTTTTTGATTAGATTTTCGAAATCAGGGCACTTTTTTACATCGATTTAGTGCAAAGAGTATTTCATTTCATTTCCACTTTAAATGTCAGTAGAAGGACAGAGCAACAACATTTTGACTTTTAACTCAACAGAAATAGGTTTACCCAGGGAGGCTCTTTAGATGATATACATATCTAACTGTTATAACTTTTATTTCAACAGTTTGCGGTGATATACATGGACAATTCTACGATCTTGTGAAGCTGTTTGAAGTTGGTGGAAACCCAGCAACTACCAGATATTTATTCTTGGGTGACTATGTTGATAGAGGATACTTCTCAATAGAGGTTTGTTCTCTCAGTGTTTATCTTTGTTTCCTTATTCAATCAGACTATTTGTTAGTCAATAATTTAATTCATTCTTTCATTGAATCAATCTTCTACATTGAATCGAGTTTTTTGTATAAGCAGCTCTTTCAAGAAAGTCAACTCTCAGATCAATAATGAACATTAGCAAGCTTTTATTAACTTGGCAAATGCTTTTGAGGCACTGTTGTCCTTTACTTTAGTCAAGGAAACCTATGGCTTATTTTCACTTTTTCTCACTAATTTTCTTATTGTATTCCTCAGAAAGTACCGGGTGCCTCAGATAAATACTTCTATTTGAAACATCACCAAAATTTGACTATGTTGACGATCTTTTTAATTTTTCCTCTTGGCAAGTTGGTGAAAGACCAGACTATTTTCCCAGTTATAGCTGACCTTGGGATCGGTTTTGAAAATTAGCAACGTTTACTCTTCTCAGGGCTGCGTGGTTTTGAAGCACCTTGCAAAAAGCAGTGATAATTNTTTTTGGTGGCTTGGGTGAAGCCACCAAACAAACTTCAGAAGACAATGGATGAACAATGGATAATCGGCGATACGTGCGAGTTTACGGATTTGTTTACTGTTTGACGACGGAGCCCCTTTAAATGTCAATAGAAGGACAGAGCAACAAAATTTTTGACTTGATAGCCCGGTAGGTAGAGGACAGTCATTAACTCAACAGAAATAATTTCTTTAGATGATATACACATCTAACTGTTATAACTTTCATTTCAACAGTTTGTGGTGATATACATGGACAATTCTACGATCTTGTGAAGCTGTTTGAAGTTGGTGGAAACCCAGCAACTACCAGATATTTATTCTTGGGTGACTATGTTGATAGAGGATACTTCTCAATAGAGGTTTGTTCTCTCAGTGTTTATCTGTGTTTCCTTATTCAATCAGACTATTTGTTAGTCAATAATTTAATTCATTCTTTCATTGAATCAATCTTCTACATTGAATCGAGTTTTTTTTGTATAAGCAGCTCTTTCAAGAAAGTCAACTCTCAGATCAATAATGACAATTAGCAAGCTTTTATTAACTTGGCAAATGCTTTTGAGGCACTGTTGTCCTTTACTTTAGTGAAGGAAACCTATGGCTTATTTTCACTTTTTTCTCACTCATTCTTCTTATTGTATTCCTCAGAAAGTACCGGGTGCCTCAGAAAAATACTTCTATTTGAAATATCACCAAAATTTGACTATGTGGACGATCTTTTCAATTTTCCCTCTTGGCAAGTTGGTCAAAGACCAGATTAATTTCCCTGGTATAGCTGACCTTGGGATTGGTTTTGAAAATTAGCAATGTTTACTCTTCTCAGGGCTGCGTGGTTTTGAAGCACCTTGCAAAAAGCAATGATGATTACCAGATAAATTTCTCTTTTTTAAATATTGAGCTTCTAGTTTGGTCATAAATGTTTGAAAGAAACACAAACGATCATCGTAGAATTGAAGTCGATGATGAAAAAATGTCAAAGTGATTTACGATGTTGCTCGAAGAGTATAGCTCAGAATAAAGTGATCCAAGCATATCTTCTGATTAAGCCGGTTCTCCTTGAGGAAAGACCAACAGAAACTTTAGTATAGCATTTAGTATCTGCATTGTTATTTGTTAAATTTGTTAGGATCATTCAGGGTAGCCAAGCCTATCATGCTGCCAATGTTATCATCTCTGTAAATATGTTTTTGTTGAATTGTACTTTTTTAGATTGTGTATAAAAATATGGTGTATTCAGCTGTCATTGTATACCCGTTTTTAATTTCAAGTTTAGAGACTTTGAAAATAAGTTCAAGTCTCCTCAACACAAAGGAATTGAAATGTTACGAATTAGCTTGACTGATTTGCAATATTTTATTCAAACAGGTGATAAATTGTTTTACTCATTCGGTACACCACATACAAGATTCGGTAGCATAGGCTCCAAATCTTTAACTCGGTGTAAAAAGGTGGGTGTAAAATTCTATGGCCTATTCCTTTTAATTGAATGGTTTGAAAAAATCTTTAGCTACTTAACTATAATTCTACCGTTGGACTTCTCAGGAGTTTTGAATATTTTTCGAAATTGCAGCGTATGTTACATTAAAACTCATTTGAGGATGTGACGTCATCAAATTTCTAAATCATAAACCAGAAGTGTTACAGACTTTTGCTTCATACCACATTGTAGACATCCATAAACTATGGTTTTCTTCGAAATTATTCCATGTTGCGTCAAACAGTTTAGAAACTACTATGATTTTAAGTTGTTTTGAAAATTTTCTTGAATTCTTCAAAAAAGAAGAAGAACATTCTTATTCTGAAAATATTGAAGATTTTTAAAAAGTCCAACAGTAGAATTATGGCAAAGTAGCTGAAGTTTCCTTGAAGTCATTCAGTTCAAAGAAATAGGTCATTGAATTTTACACCAGCCTTTTTAAAGATTTGGAACCTATGCTAGATTCAATAAAATATTCGATGGGTTGACTAGGGCTGATCTCTATTGAGGTCTGTTTAACATCTCTTACAATTATACTTTCAAAATATGTTTCAAACAAGTTGCTACTTTGAAATTGAAATAACATTCTTTTTCTTTTGCAGTGTGTTTTATACCTATGGTCCTTGAAAATATTATATCCAAAAACATTGTTCTTACTGCGTGGAAATCATGAATGCAGACATTTAACCGAATATTTCACTTTCAAAACCGAATGTAAGTTAATTTATTTATTACTTTAAGTTGCTTTACGATTCACATCTTTATTAAAGTCTATTTCAATTAAAGGGGCCTGTGCAAGATAGAGCCTTTGCGCGCCAACGTTCGACTTTCTGATTATCAGAAAGTAAGATGGCTACCGCACAGCAGCAAGTTTCATGTGCTCGGCGTTTTCCATTTTATGTATTAGAAATAGGTGTCTGGCACTGGCAATAAGCTTGAAAGACCAAAAAGAGGAGCAGATTGACCTGTTGTGTATTTTTCCGAGTTGATATAAGTTCTGGATGAGAGCAAAACAGTAAGTTCAAATTCAAACCTTGGTGCTTATAAATATAAAGGTGCTTTATCTACGAACCCCAAATTTTGGTGGTCTAAAAAGGCACAATCTATAGATTTTTGGGCATGTTGGCCATATCATGACGATCGAATTCCAAGCTTTATTTGCGACAGAGAAGATCAGGCCATGTTTGTCTTCAAAAGGACTGCATTTCGATGTAACGTGAACACAACAGAACGCTTTTTGTGAATAAAGGGTTTAAACAATGTTGGTTAATCTGTGTTGAAATATTCAGCAATATTTCCATCAGTTATTGTGTAACTTACTCAGTTCAAATCAATAAAGACAATAAGCATAACAATCATGCAAATTATCTTAATTTTGCTCAGTTGAACGGAACGAAATTGATTCGTGNGACAGAGAAGATCAGGCCATGTTTGTCTTCAAAAGGACTGCATTTCGATGTAACGTGAACACAACAGAACGCTTTTTGTGAATAAAGGGTTTAAACAATGTTGGTTAATCTGTGTTGAAATATTCAGCAATATTTCCATCAGTTATTGTGTAACTTACTCAGTTCAAATCAATAAAGACAATAAGCATAACAATCATGCAAATTATCTTAATTTTGCTCAGTTGAACGGAACGAAATTGATTCGTGTTCACTGTACCGAAAGGCCAAGTATTTGTTTTGATTGCATGCACGCCCGCAAAGGCTCTATCTTGCACAGGCCCCTTTAAAACGTCACGTGAAATTTGCGATAACGCAAAAATTGTTACACAAAATCCTTCAATTGTATTTATTCACCAAAATTTTCACGTGACATCCAACTTGAAGCAGACTAGCTATAGTCACGTTCGTTACTCAACTTTGAAGAAATGTTTATTCATTATGTTGTGCACTCCCCAGCACATATGCGTCAAATCTTTTAAAAGACTAGTGTAAGTAGCCATTACTCCTTTCTTTTGACTGAATGGTTTGAGAGGAACTTTAACTATTTTGCTATACTTCTGCCGTTGGACTTTTCTGAAATCTTCAATATTCCAGAATTAGATGGTGTTTCTTCAAATTACATAATTATATAGAAAAATCACAGCAAACATTTCAACAAAGGTTTGAAAACACAATATCTTGCTAGTGAAACGTTTTGCATGAAAAGGAGTATGCTAAGAGTTCTAATTGATGGAAAACATTATCGTTTCTGAAACTAGTATTCTATTACCGGTCTCTATCGTGCAAAGTAGCATCGACCTGAGTGCGATCCAAGCAAAATCCAGCAAATAGTAACTATTATTTGCTGAAACGGTGATATTGAAGTTTTTGATGGGCAATATCACACAGACGTTTACCTGTTTTTTCGAAAATGAAAGCATCATTTTGAAGATAGATCTATGTACTTCACAGAGGAAAAATGCAAACATTCACATCTCTTACGGTTGCTTGGATATATTTGGATTTTTAACGAGCATTTTTTGATGACTTGGGTGCCCTTGGTGGCTTGGGTGCTGTCAGATGTGTTTACAGTTTGGCGACGGTGCCCCTTTAATCTTATACGTTCCGTTGATCTAGCACCCTAGAAATTACATACCAAAGACTGCTGTCGATGAACCTCTCAATTGCCATTTGTTAGTAATGTCAGCCTAATTTTAATCTTCATTTGTGATGGCTAGCATATTTCCAAATATAAACTTCCATGAAAAGGACGAAATTAGTTCTTTTGCTCATCTAATGATATATAATTTGTTTTGACGTTTCAACTCGAAATATAATTTATCCGACAGCTGACACGCAAGATCATGTCTCGAAAGAGCCAGTTAAAATTGTTATAGGCGGTTATGATTGAGAATTTTATTGTGAATTTCAACTCTGTGGAGAACGGCCAACATTTTAAGTGTCGCCAGGGATTTGATAAGTTATTCAGTACATGGTAATTTGTTTAATTGTGTATGATTTCCAGCCTTCTGATTGGCTAGTTTCAATTAAATACACAGTTTTCAGTTTTCGATCTAAATTCTTCCACCCCAGAAGTCAGAAAAATGTTTAGAATTTAAGTTAAATCCAATTGACATTTTCGAAGATAGAATTTAAATTTCAAGGGCATTGAATTATGGACCAGAATCGAGCGTGGAATTTTCGTTCTCATACAAAAAACCCCTTACCAGTATTCTCCTAATTTCTGGGTTTAAAGGATGAATTATTTTACCAAACAAAATTTTCACATTAAGTCAGCCGTTGACTGATAGATTTACATCTCAGTTTTTCATATTAGCCGCGTACTTTTATTCCACAGCCCACCAAACGTGTTAACTTCTTGACTCACCCGGCATAGAAGGAAATTGTTTCCGGTTTTTAGAACCGTGTCAAAGGCCTTTTGTCCGAAACTCTTTCGGTCCAAAACAGTCTGGTTCTAATGTAGGCCTAAAATCATTGGTCGCGTCTTAAATTTACAATATAGATTTTATTTAAATTTCTGAAACCTTGAAGGGAGAGAAAATATTTTAATAGCTGCAATAAAAAGCAACGTTGAATAACCAAAAGATTTGACAGCGTTGACTAGAAGATTTGGTTATTCAACGTTGCTCCTTATTGCAATTAACTTATTTTCTCAGTACTGCAGATCATTTAGTTAAATTTCTTTCACCGACTTCCCTTCGCAATCCTTTGCTATCCATCTACTGGGATATATCCGACTAATTCGTCTTGTTTTGCAGGTAAAATCAAATATTCTGAAGCCGTATACGATGCATGTATGGAAGCGTTTGACTGTTTGCCTTTAGCTGCTTTATTGAATCAACAATTCATTTGCCTTCATGGTGGCTTATCACCCGAAATTCACACACTGGACGATGTCAAAAAGGTAACATTCTAGACTCTATACATATCTTAGTTTTGGTTTTTGACTAAACTAATACAGCTATAACTAAGACTTTGTTTCCTCTCCGAATTTCATAAAGTTAATCGCTCAGTAATAGATACGTGTTGAATGTTTGATTAGATATCATTTTAATGCGTGTGAGAATTACTTAAGAACAAGAGCTGTCTGAAGACAAAAAGTATCAAATTTCCAAGAGCTAAGCTTCCATTAAAGATGCTATTCCAGCATCAGTTCTTTTAGAAAAAGTAATTTTACTAAAAGGTTTGCCGCGGTACGATAATGGGTGATCGTAAATTTTAAGTCGTTTGATCAAAATTGCCAAAAATTGGTTATGTTTGTGGCCTCAAGAATTTCTTTTCATTCAGTTGTATCAGTTGCCAGATCTTTTCTGGAGATGATGCAGGTTATAGTGCCTGCCTTGAATTGTTGTAACTTCGCTTTTCAATGGACTCGCTGACTTATAAGTTTTTTTCTATTCCATTAAGAATTTACAACAATATTACTAATTACAATACTTACAAGCTACGCTACAATACTACAGAGACGATGCCACAGGGAGCGAAATACTATGTCTACCCTGTGGCAATTCTAAAAATAATTAATGACCTACATAAAACTACACGTAACTGCTACTACAAATAAAAGGAATGTTTAAATACAAACGGTAAACTAAGGTACAAGCGAAGGTAGCTTGCAATCAAATACGGTAATTGCAATTGGCATCGTCTGAAGATATTAATGAACTTATAAGTTCATCATGCCATCACACAAGCAATGATTTTCCAATTAGTAGGAGATTCTAATTATGTTTCTGGGTTTGCTGAACCGTACAATCATGAATTGTGCACCAGTTAGGAAGAAGTACCAATCAGTTTGAAGGAAAACGGCCAACTTAAAACAGACATTTTTTTCGCTAAAATTGGTCCTACCTTTCCAAATTGTGGACAACTTTACTTGGAATTTTAAAAGTCTTGAGAAGAGCTAAAGATTTTTATTTAAATTGTTTTTATAATTTTTGTAATGTAAAGAAATGTATCTGTCAAAAACGTGCTGTTCAGTCTGATAAAGATTTTGATATGAAGTTTTTCTTGTGTTGCTTATCATTGTTGTGTTGCCTATTATTGATTAGAGAAGATATTTGCTTTTTAGAATTTTTCGTACCACAAAACCAGCACTCTGAGCCACTGAAAAATCCTTTTGCCAAGCGAAACCGTGAACTTAACTGAGCCACGCACTTGTAGCCTGCGTGCAGACTCTCTCAGAAAATTGAGAAAAAGGGGAAAAGTAGAGTCTACACAACTGAGCCACTCTTCTTGTTCAATGACATCAGCATTTTTTTCAACTACTGTCCTCTCGGATGAATGAACATTTGAATCGATAAAGAACTTTATTGTATGTTCCAGAAGTTTGTGCTAATTTGCTTTATCCAAAGAAATCAGCGTCATAGAGACTCAGTGATGCATTGATTTAGCGCCAGTTTAGATAAAGCAGTAACTAAGGTCAGAACAATAGAGGACAGACTGCTTTTATTCTCGTCTGTAGAATCATCGCACTCATAATGTCAATGCTTTGTTAAACATTTCCTGATTCCAGATCTTCAACGTTGATTGCTTTGAAAATGACACTTGAGAAGCTAACAAAGACGATTGAGTTTCCCAAACCAATCAAATTTGGTTCCTTGAATCCTGGGAACCTGTGAACAAGAAATGTGGATCGGTTGCGCAGACTCTACTTTTCTCTCTCGTTCCTGTCTTGTCCTGTCCAAGAGTCTGCACGCAGGCTACGCACTTGTCGTGTTTAGCCATTTCTGATGAAAACGACAGAGCGGAAACGATGCGCGCCTGCGCACTAAAGTTGCCTAAATCGAAGGATGGAAGGCAAAAACTCACGCCGTCGAAATTCTGATCGAGCAGTGAAAATGAAATGTTTTCGATCGTAAAATGCTTCTTTGCGGCAGTTTATAGAGGGAAAATATTGATTACATGGAACACATCTCGTTCAGTTTTCTTTCGTCTTTCTGTTAAAGGTAAAAACATTTATGTAAGCGGAATATATTTCTGTCAAAATAGCTCAATGAAATTGCAAGTGAAAGCTAGGACTGGCAATTTCTCAAGTGTCGCCCCTATGAAAGTCCCAAACATAAGGCCGTTTCTTAACACATAAGGGATTTTATGCTTTTAATCTAAGAGGTGGGGATGCCTCCACCATATATCAAGAGTTCTCGTGAATCCAAGGTTGTTCTTGCTCGCAACACCGAAAGAAAGTCGAGGTTTGATTAATTTCGAAAATTTTCAACGCCCTCGAAATTTCACAACAGTGTTGATTCACGGCAGGGACCTTATTTGGTGGAAATTGCTTGAAATCACTTACCAATGAATGAATTCTTGTTAAAACCAGTTGCAAAATTTGTGTATCCTCCAAATACAAGAATTTTAGTCACAAATTGACAATTATTTGCGATGGATACCGGCAATGTTTCAAATAAATCCAGAAGTCTTGCCTAAAATGGGCTCCTTCCATGTTTCTAGTCGCTGGAGATGCTTCAAGTCGTCACTGAAACTCGACTGACGCGTAAAAGATATACTCTGAGTATTTAAAAATCAAAGGCATGCCTTTTCTAGAAAAAAATAAGCTTCTCCACAACTTCTTCTTGCCAAAACAATGCCAAAAAAGTTATAAGAATTTCGCAAGGAGAACATGCTATTTCTCTTACGCGACAGTGTATTCGAATTTCGAATAACAGAGGGGCAAATATAAAGTTTTACAAAGGTTTCATCATAATTTTGAAAAATATTTTTCAAAGAAGCCAAATAGACAAATATTTTCGAAATCCAAGATCAGGATGGAAATTGATTTTCATCCATACACGTATTTTTTCATAAGAAATTGCCCATAGTATAAGAAACTCAACTCTCGGAGCGCCAAAAAATTAAGAAACTCCAGTACTGGGAAAATATACTATTTATTTTGATGAAGGTAATCCTTGACATATTTTTAAATTACTTTCCTTTGTTTCCTATATCATATTACTCGTATTAAGAAAAGGCTTAAAAAAGCCTTGTTTTGAAATATTCACGAGGGCACATGTAGTGAACAGTTATGGCTCGTGTTATGGAGCCTCTAAAGAAAGCCGTAAGAAATTCTGAGTACTCAAAATCTGATAATGTTAAGAAGCTTTCAGTACTGGCCCATATTCTTAGTTTCCTATGAAAAAATACGTGCAATGTGTTTTTGATTACACTCTGCTATGAATTTAGAACGGTTTTCAGAAAAATGGAGAAAAAGGCCACTAAACTGACATATCAAATTTCTTCAAAAAGTATTTGAAATCTACCCAGCTGCAGTTTTGGAATGAGCAATAGAAATCTCGCATGCTTGAAGATCGTTCCGGATTGTTCAGTAACGGGACTCAAGCAACGGCGAGTGACGGGGCGGAATATGCGGAGGAAAGGAGAGATAGGAAAAGAGAGATAGGCTCTGGGACAGTTGATACAATGCTTCGTTCCTGTGAGGTGTGATCATAAATAAACACGACAGAAAGTTGTCTGTGACATCTTTTCATCCTGCTCCTAAAATAGGAATATTGATTTTTATTTGTTCAGAGCATGTCAAGAGTTCTTATCCCTCTTTCTGTCTTTCGTTGCTCGGACTTTTGTTCCTTTTCTTTGTCTCTCAATTCTTTTGGTTCTGGTACCCAGGGAAATAAAACTTAAAATGGTTAAGACTACAACTGTAACTGAGGTGTCTTGGCAAGGGAAAAGATTATCATATTAATGTTTGTCAAATGCTTTCGATTCTTTAATTATAACCGCCCGTGTTTCAGGCATATTTTTTCAGATTGTCTAAGCAAGTTTCTGCAACAAAAGGGCACGTACCAAAGCCTACTAAAAATTAACTGCGAGAAAGCTATTCATTTTACGCTAAAAACATTTTGTTCAAAATAGTGCCTAAAGTGCAAAAGAAATATTAGTTTGGCCGGAAAAATATAAAAGGTGTAAAAGGTCGTACAGCCAGGCAGACTTTCACTACTTTTTCGGGAAAACTTGAATGATCATTGGTAGAAAGTTTCTTGATTTTTTTTAATGTTTCCTAACTTTTTGAGTGAATTCTTTCCTTTCTGATCTTGACTTCTGTTTGTTATTTCAACTGCTATTTACTTGATTCATTTCGAAAACATTGGTCTATTTGGCTTCTTTGAAAAACATTTTTCAAAATTATGATGAAACCTTTGTAAAACTTTATATTTGCCCCTCTGTTATTCGAAATTCGAATACACTGTCGCGTCAGAGAAATAGCATGTTCTCCTTGCGAAATTCTTATAACTTTTTTGGCATTGTTTTGGCAAGAAGAAGTTGTGGAGAAGCTTATTTTTTTCTAGAAAAGGCATGCCTTTGATTTTTAAATACTCAGAGTATATCTTTTACGCGTCAGTCGAGTTTTAGTGACGACTTGAAGCATCTCCAGCGACTAGAAACATGGAAGGAGCCCATTTTAGGCAAGACTTCTGGATTTATTTGAAACATTGCCGGTATCCATCGCAAATAATTGTCAATTTGTGACTAAAATTCTTGTATTTGGAGGATACACAAATTTTGCAACTGGTTTTAACAAGAATTCATTCATTGGTAAGTGATTTCAAGCAATTTCCACCAAATAAGGTCCCTGCCGTGAATCAACACTGTTGTGAAATTTCGAGGGCGTTGAAAATTTTCGAAATTAATCAAACCTCGACTTTCTTTCGGTGTTGCGAGCAAGAACAACCTTGGATTCACGAGAACTCTTGATATATGGTGGAGGCATCCCCACCTCTTAGATTAAAAGCATAAAATCCCTTATGTGTTAAGAAACGGCCTTATGTTTGGGACTTTCATAGGGGCGACACTTGAGAAATTGCCAGTCCTAGCTTTCACTTGCAATTTCATTGAGCTATTTTGACAGAAATATATTCCGCTTACATAAATTTTTTTACCTTTAACAGAAAGACGAAAGAAAACTGAACGAGATGTGTTCCATGTAATCAATATTTTCCCTCTATAAACTGCCGCAAAGAAGCATTTTACGATCGAAAACATTTCATTTTCACTGCTCGATCAGAATTTCGACGGCGTGAGTTTTTGCCTTCCATCCTTCGATTTAGGCAACTTTAGTGCGCAGGCGCGCATCGTTTCCGCTCTGTCGATGAAAACCAATTTTTAAGAAATTCCTTTATTTGAGAGTAAACAGATTTGTTGTAAATAATGTAAACATTCTGAAAATTAATTTAAGGCCTAAGTCAGCCACTGCTACTGGAATTTTTCAAATCGAATGGATAGTCCCCCAGTATGATGTTTCTCACCCAACAGCAAAACAAACATACCCTCCTCATTTCCAAGACAACCACTAATTTAGGGATACAAACGTTGACGCTGAACGAGGTTAAAGGGCTTTTACTTTATCGAGTTACGGTCACACTCGAGAAAGTTTGTTATAAATGATTTCCACCTTGCCCCGTTAAGTAGTAATTTATGAGAAGATTTTATGTAGGTCTAATTGTTCTGTTTGTTTATGTCTTGTATTTTTCTTGTCATATATTTTGATTAGTTTCCTATTTTCTTATACATCTATATGTCAGTGGCCTCGGGGTAGACATTGCCTTTTGCTCCTTGGGGTATCGTTGTAGTAGTATTATAGAGTAATCCTGTAAGTAGTGTAGGGTAGCTCGTATTGTAGAGTAATTCTGTAAGTAGTGTAGTGTACCTCGTAATATATATTGTAACTTTTTATTGGAATATAGAAAAAATGATTTAATTTTTGTCCTCCCATAGATCGATCGATTCAAAGAGCCCCCAGCATTTGGGCCTATGTGTGATATTCTATGGTCAGATCCATTGGAAGATTATGGCAGCGAGAAAACGAATGAGCATTTCTCACACAATAGCGTCAGAGGGTGCTCATACTTCTACAGGTATGTAATCAGTCATTAAAACCGCTTCTTGCAGTATGATATTGCTTTTAAGAGCGAATCTGTTATGAAACATATTTAAAACTTTGTTGTTCCACACACATCAGCGTATGAAACACAACGGCTAGACCAAAAAGAACTTCACATGTTTGAAAATTCCATATGTGGACAATGCGTGAGATTTGAAATAAATCAAAGTTTGGTTGTTATCCGAAAGGCTTTGGTATTTGTGTGAGTTTCCTTCTGTTTTTCTGAGCATTGTAAACGTACCCAGTGATTGAAATATAGGCCTGAAATTTGAGAGACTATTGCTCCCTGATTATATAAGCAGTGATATTTTGCAATATCTGATTAAATAGCTAACATGTTCAATTATTTTTAGAATTTTTTCTTGGCGGAAATCGATCACTCCGTTCAGATTTCACAAGGGATTTTCCAAAAAAAGTCCCTTCGAGAAACCTTAAAGCTCCAATGCAACGAAATTTTTGATATTAAATGTTTGTGCCAAACGTAAGGTTCAAACCCTGATCTATCAGATGGTATATTTTTTTCTGCAATTCTCCGTCTGCATCATCGGCATTTGCGCGTGCAAAGTCGGCAGCTCTTGGCGACAAACGGCTTTTCGGAGTCTGGGCACTAATGACGTCGAACGGTTTGCAAAGTGCAGAGCAACATACAACAACTTCGGCTCAGACAGAAGATTCAACTCGTTGTCGTAGTGTGTATCGAAGAAAGAGTCGTCGAAAAGATGTCAGAAAACGGACAAGATACATCGGCATCTGATTCAAGCCATGAATCATCAGATATGGAAGATATCGGGGAAATATTACCGATATTAGACC
>REGL01000704.1:12861-23978 GCA_004194395.1 Aurelia aurita complex sp. Pacific | reverse complement strand
GGTATCAAGCAAAAGTCTGTCACTCTTCTGGTTTATGATTTAGACATTTCATGACGTCATAACCTCAAATGAGTTGAAATGTAAGATACACTGTAATTTCGAAAAATATTCAAAACTTCTGAATGAAAAATCCAACGGTAGGATTATAGATAATTATTATCTAATTAATTTCAAAAGAGACCCCACGTAAAGAATAGTTGTAAGATTATGTCATCACGGTATATCATGTATAAATGCGTAAAAATGAGTAGAGTTTTTCAGTTGTCTGATGATCGCCTTATAGCGTGAAACTCTGAGTAACAACACAGAATGTAGTCTGCTTTATTGTCTCAATCCTGTTATAGATAATTATCTAAAGTTTCTTTCAAGCCATTCAATCAGAAGAAATAGGTCATAGAATTTTACACCCACCTTTGTACGCCGAGTTAAAGATTTGGAACGTATGCTAGCTTTGGTATGTTTGAAACGTCTCTGGACCTTCGATCCTAAATGCACAAGGTTTCACAGACGTTGGAGAGACTATTGTTTCTGTTGGCGAATTGCATTGCAATTGTGAATCCAAAACCTTTTGATGTAAAGATTTTTGTGTTCGATTGAGAAATATGTATCCGTCTGTGCGAAGTCATCGCATAACATCTTTGTAAAATCCTAAAACAATTAAAATTAGGGGAATCTCAGAAAAGAATACAAAGATCTTTAACTCATCCAAATTATTTCTAAAATCCCCAAATCTCGTCACTACTTTTCAAATGATTTGCCCCTTTGTTTTAAAAATTATCCTTACAGAGGCTCCGTCACCCAGTTGTAAACAACCTGTAAATACCATTGTTTATGGCACGTGACCATTGTTTTCTGCAGTTTGTTTGGTGGCTTCAGCCAAGTCACCAAAAAGTAACCGTTAAAAATCTTCTGATATCCGAGCAATCGTAAGAGATATGAATGTCTGGTTTGTTGCTCTGTGAAGTACATAGCTTTATCTTCAAAATGACACTTTCATAATAAGAAAAAGATCAGCAGTCTATGTGATATTGCCGTACAAAAAGCTGCAAAATCACCCTTTCGATAAGAATTTGGAGAAAGAGCACCTTTAAGGTTATCTCTGGTACAGCGTCTACAAAACAGGTAGTTGGCTTGGGTATTGTTTAGAAACAGTTAAGACCGCCTTCTCATCAGATTTTCTTCTTTTCCCACAGCTATAGCGCGTGTTGTGATTTTCTACAGCAAAACAATTTGCTTTCAATTATTCGTGCACATGAAGCTCAAGATGCGGGGTACGTACACTATTTCCTCTGTTTATTTTATATCTAAGGGTTAATTATTAATAGGGCGTGGTTCCTTAACTGTGCATTCTTACACCGGGATTGTCATATTCCACGTTAGGCCTTTTCAAGTTGCACTGTTGGGTAAATCATGACAGCAAGACTTCTGGCCTATTGCACTGACTACTGTCGCATTACTACAAGAGACTGAATTTCGACGCGTGGGTGTTGCTCGTCGTAATCAGGTGGGGGCTGGAAAACGTTGCGCCTGCAAGCATAGGTTCCAAATCTTTAAATTGTTTTGAAAAGGTGGGTGTAAAATTCCATCACGTATTTCTTTTAACTGAACTGCTTAAAAGAAACTTTAGCTACTTATCTACCTGATGTCCCAAAAGAAAGTATACAGATTTGGTTGACTCCAGCGATGTGAATTTAGCTTTAATCCATGGCTAATCATTCTCAAAATGTTCCTCGATAGTTAACTTGAACATAGATACCTCGTTTGTTGGTATTGGTGCTTTGAGAGCAGAAATATCAATCTTGAAAGCTCAAATTTGCGTCCACCTGCAAACCAGAGCTTTGGCCTTTTGGCCTGTGAAAAATTAAGAAACTTCTCAATGCGTGACTGGGAGTGACTTCTGGAAAACGGAATGACACAAGATCTAATACTGTTCAAATTTTATCAAGGCTGTCGTTGATTTATACGCTGTGCCTTTAGAACTTGCTTAGGCAAAAAGGCTAAAGCTCTGTTTTGCAGGAGGAGGAGGCACATTTGAGCTTTCAAAATAAACATGTCTTCTCTCAAGGTACCTATGGTCAAGTTAACTATCGGGGAACATTTTTAGAGTGATTAGACGTTGATTGAAGCTAAATTCATATCGCTGGAGTCAACCAAATCCGTATACATTTTTTGGGACACCCGGTATAATTCTACCATTGGACTTTTATATATTGATAATCTATCCTGATATACTGAAATGGACTTGATTAGCATAGGGCTCAAATCTTTCAAACCTTTGAAAAGGTTGGTGTAAAATTCTATGACATTTTCAGTAGTGATAAAGGGTGATATGTAGTGATATGCCCGATACGTTTAGTCTAATTAAATCCTGGCATTTTAGTTTAATTACTGTAATAGAGAAATTTATGTTTATCAACTGAAACTATTGCCGCACGTCAACCTCAAGATTTTATTGAACTGAAATTTTTCGATGTTTTGATTTTTTTTCAAAATGGCGGCAGCTTAATTATTTATTGTCGAAAAATTCATGGAAAATTTTGAAAAAATTTAAATTATCGTAGATCCTAAACCAATAGCGGGAGAATGGTGTAATCTGCAAGAAACCATAGTTTATAAAGGTCTACAATATGGTGGCAAGCAGAAATCTATAGCTTTTCTGGTTTAGAATTTAGAAATTCGATGACGTTATAGCCTCAAATTTAATAACTGCCACCATTTTGAAACTAATCAAAATTGTAATAAATTTCCATGGCAGATTTACAACAAGAAAACCTGTGTTCCTTCCAAGCCATTTATTTAAAAGAAAACTGTAATAGAATTTTACACCGACCTTTTTAAAGATTTGAACCCTATGTTGACTTGAACTTATTGATGTCAGACTGAATGTGAAAGGAAATCGTAAATTCTTCAACGAGTCTGTCGACCCCAACGACTTGAGTGTTTACCATTCACATTTACTGTTTTGGGCCTTTTGAGTGATTCGTTCCAAATGACTCCAACGGTCCCAGTGACTTCAGCGACTTCAAATATGTAACGAAAGGTAGGCTTTAGTTATGATCAGCTGCACGAGCGGTCGCTTGATTCTTGCACAACGGTTGCTGATGATTCGTTGTTTTTTTTTCAGATATCGAATGTATCGAAAAAGTCAAACCACAGGATTCCCATCCCTAATTACGATATTTTCTGCCCCAAATTACCTGGATGTGTACAATAATAAAGGTATTTATTTTTCAAGTCTTTCTTATATTACTTCAATTATCAAATGAACGAAACATGTTCCCTGTTTTATAGTAATCCTCATGCGTAGGTAGGTAGGTAGTAGATGCGTGGGTAGATGCGTAGGTAGTCTAACATTAGAAGGCAGGGAAGAAAGTTACTAAATCCTTCTCGCAATATCCGTTATTCCTTGATTATGCCCCCGCCTTTAGAATGAGCTCCCACCTCAGAACTATTTTTATTAGATCAGCCCCCTCAATTAAGTCCCCATGAGGATAAATGTCAATGTTTAATGTTTTTTGTGTCAGTTCTTGTGAATTTATGCTCAAAGTTGAGATTTTTCCCACTTCTCCACAGCTTTATCAGCTAGTATCTCACTACGTCCTTGCACATCTACCGTACTATTCAGTAAGCCCCCCCCCCGCCGTCAAATAGCCCTGATTCAAAAATTTAGTTTTACAGATATGCCCCGGGGGCTTATTCGAGGATTTACGTGAAGACTTACGTGAGAATTTTATTATCAGTGTCACGACGACTAATTTCAAATTTGTTGAGCAAGACGACAAATTGAAAAGACTTGTGCTAAACTAGTGTAAATAGTAATTGATCCACGATAAAGCCAATTTAAATAATAGTGACAAAATCCATATTTGACAAATTCAGTAAATGTGGACTTGTCACTATAATTAATCTGGATTTGTCGATCAATTACTAATTACACTGGTTTAGCCCAAGTCTTTTCAATTTGTCGTCTTGCTCAACAAATGTAAAACTAGTCGTATTGACAATATGATAAAATTCATCATCAGATTGCAATTTCCTAAGATATTCCAATTTCTACGATAATCAACCGACTTAAACATGAGAAATGGGGAAGGAATCACATACAACATTTATATTACAAAGAAATTATAATTCTATCCAGAAAATGTTGTCTTGGAATTCACTGATGCTGCTTGGATCTTAATCTCAATGCTGTCTCTTTGAGAATATCAGAGACGAAATTTACTCCTTACCGGGTGACAAAGAAAAGTTGAACCGATAAAACGTTTCACGCAAAAAAGAGAAAATCAACAGAGATCAATGATTGAAACACTGTTCTATTGCTAAATGGCTTGGCTATGTCCCAACTATTTTTTGCTATTGCTATCGACATGGCAAATTGACTAAAATGAGGTTTTCGCAAAAACCAGCCACGTCTGAAACCCGATCTAAGATTAATCAAAAATAGAAGATCGATTTAGATCAGCTGGTGGACAATCCAAGAAAATAATGATGAAATGAGAAACTGTGATTTGAACTGCAAGTCTCTCATATTGTTTGCTATTTTCTTAAATCTCTAAAAAAGCCTATGCACGTGTATTAGGGCACTACTATTAGATTCAGTTATGAGAGTATAATGCCCTACGCCCTTATATCCCCAATTGATTCGTTGTTCGTACAATAACCTGATTTTTCTTATAGCTGCCGTTCTCAAGTACGAGAATAACGTGATGAACATTCGACAATTCAATTGCTCTCCTCATCCATACTGGCTTCCAAATTTCATGGATGTTTTCACGTGGTCAATTCCGTTTGTTGGAGAAAAAGGTACGCAATGTCTTTCTGCAGCTTCAAAGTTTTTACCGGGCAGTCAGAAACGCACTTTTAGGGCCTGTTTAATTGAGCCCGGCAAACGTGCTGGCTTGATAAGCGAGCTTATTTTAATTGTTTTTTTTTCTATTCACTATAAAATTTTTTTACAAACAAACTACTAAATACAGTACGTATGAGCTACTTTACTACACTACAAGGGCGATACCACGGAGTGCAAGAGACCATGACAACTCCGCAGTCATTCACATAGAGAACGTGTAACTAAACTAAAACTAAATGTACAGCTACGAAAAATATATGAACAATTTCTACTGATAAATACTAAGGTTCGTTTCACATTGTATGTCGAGCTAACTTTAGGCAATCAGGTCTTTTACACAAGAATGGGTGAACTGGAGATTCGATTATCGAGTTAGAATGGATTTGTGCCCAATGAGCCTAACATCCAATGTGAAACAAACTTACAGCAAAAGAAAGAGAAGCTAAGGAACTTGGGGACTATGAATTGTAAACAAACGCTGTGAATTCCTTAGTTAGATCGACCAGTTTGGCGAATGAACTTCAGATTCAATTAACGTCGCTAAAAAGGTCTTTATCACCATACATTACATTACACCATACAATAAGAGTTGTATCAGAGCGCTGTTCGAAAGGCTGTTGATTAGAACAAATGGTCGTAATACTACCGAAGTTTTAATTGTGTGTTTATATGGAGGAATTCCAGCCCGATTACCAAGACTGAAATTGACCACGTGCCAAAAACTGACACGTGCTCATTTTCTAAATAAGAAGCGCATGAGCAGTAAAGATGTTTTCGTCTCAGTAGCCGGGATGGATTGTTCATATGGGAAGATTTTCATCCCGCCTGCCGAGATCTTGGCAGTGTTCAAATAAGATCTTGTTTACCTGGCTGGTTCGCTTCTCCGTATAACGAAATCCAATCTTCCAATTGATTACCAAGCTCACATAAACAGGTTCTTAGTCGGTTGTAGTAGAAGCTCCTACAATTGATTAATTTTCGAGACTACTGCTTTAATTGATCGCTAAAATGGAGACTCTGTGTCAGATTTCTAGATTCAGTTTCACTTTCCAGATGTCCTAGTTGTAATCAATAGATAAATTCAATTTTCAAAGTGTGCTAAAGGAATAGATGAGATCAGTTCAGTTCAGTTCATTTTAAGAAACTTTTTATTCATGAGAGATCGTTTGCTGTCACAGCTCGAGTTGTTGTTTTGTAGAGAGCGAACATTTTATAATAGACTGCACAGGGCACTCAATACCTACCAACATTCTTTGGACTCTTTCACAAGTTTTAGGGCCTGTTTATATGAGGAAAACCATCCCACCTTCCAGGCTATCAGCTGTCAGGTGGGATGAAATCTGCGTGTGTTTATATGTAATTTTCATCTCACCTTCCAGCATTTCAATCCCACCTCCCAGCCCGTGATTTCAGACAATAACAATCGTAATTGGTGTTTGGCGCCAGCAGGGATTAGGTTTCCCTTTGTTTTCATATTGGCGCGTGCGCAAAACAGAGGATTTCATCCCACCTTTCAGCGTTTATATGGAAAATTTTCATCCCACTTCAGTGAGATCCCACCTCTCGTCGAGTGGGATCTCACCTAGCCGGGCTGGCTCACTTTCCATGTAAACGCAAGATGAAAATTACAAGGGGTCGTATAGAAGGGTGGGATCTCACCTCTCATCTCACAGGCTGGAAGGTGGGATGATTTTCCCCATATAAACAGGCCCTTAAAACCAGTATGCTGTTTCGATGTGAGGGTTTGATAAGATGCCTAACTTGATGATTGTTTACACGACACCGTTTTCATTGCATACCGGATAGGGATTCTGTTTACACTACACCGTTTTCATTTCATATCGGATTGGGGTCCTGTTTACACGGAAACGCTTTGTGTTGTGCTGCGGAGGATTCACCTTTGTCTTACTACCCAGTGTGCTAGATGAATATGAGGCTCATATAATTGATAAAGAGGTTCTGTTTTGAGTTGATACCGGGTTCAACCGTTTACAAGATATCAGATTGGTTTCATGGCACTTTCGGAGCATTTTCATTTGGAAACTCAATAAAAGAAGAAAGAAAGCCCTTTGGGTGACTCTCGGATTCCTATTAATGACAGAAATTGTCGATTTCTAGACCTTGTGAAACAAAAATGAAAGGGGACCTTCAGGTAACATAAGTTCAATTATCAGTATCTCTACAAAACTTATCTACCACTCTCGCTTCGTGTTTTGATACACCATCATATTGCATACAAAAAGTTGCTCCTGTATCTCTTTTTATATCGTAGCATAGACAAATGAACTTTTTGTAAAATTCTGCCACAGGCAAGGCCTTTTTTGTCAAAAAGCTTAGACTGGGAGTACAGTGTACATTAGGATCTCTCTGACACGAAATATATGATGAACTGTGGTTAATGTACAAGTATTACGATTGAAATTTACAAGACCATGCGCCGTCTAAATTCTTCATATATTTGGGAGTTCTTTGTTAAAAAGGATATACCTTACAATCTCCGCACCAAAGAGCAATGCAGGCTTCCATCAGCACAGTCACATCAATATGGACTAAATTCTCTTTCGTTTAGAGGTAGTCTCCTGTGGAACACTCTAGATGATGAACTAAAGAGAGCTGATACCTTGAGAAGTTTTAAAAAGGGGATAAAAGAATGGGATGGCAAAAGATGTAGATGTTTAATTTGTAAATAATTTTGTTATATCGTAAATAGTTGGTTTAAATTTGTTTTTAGTAACTATGTATCTACCAACTGTAAATAATGTTATGACATGATGCAAAGTAGCTAATTTGGTAAGAAGTTAAATATTCACGCTATGTTCAGTCTCATATTTTGTGTTAATCGCCTAACTCATTTCTCTCCTCAGTTACTGAGATGCTGGTCAACGTATTGAGTATTTGCACTGATGAAGAGCTCACTTCAGATGAAGAAGAAGTGGATGAGCAAGCTTCGGCCAAACGCAAAGAGATCATCAAAAATAAAATACGAGCCATTGGCAAAATGGCAAGGGTATTCACTGTTCTCAGGTAAGCACAGCTCAGTTTGAGTTATTTGTTAGCTACGGTTAAACTGAAATATGTGTATGTGTAAGAACCTATATTCATGGGCTCATCGTCTCCACTGGAAATTGATAGTTCATTTGCCATGGGGTTGGTGAAGGGATAATGTGTATGATGACCATCCCCACTACTCCTAAAAATTGACTTTTCTTGTGTCAATTCTTGGAAAATTGAAAGGTAAGTACTTCACTAAGCACTTTTTATGTTTTTTTTTCGAAAGTCGTAATTACTTGGGAAATAATTGTGATATGTATTTGAAATCATTTTTTCCACGCATTACTTACAGAATTTATTTAAGCTCTGATTTCAAGTTTGCCATTTGGAAGAGCAAAATTTTTATATCCCTTAAACTAAGTTGATCATACAGCATTGAAAAAATGTACTAATTTAGGCAGATAGCACTTAAGGTACTCATGGTAGCACCCAAGTACTGGGTGTTACAAACTGTATCCTATCTGAAAAATCACCAAATTTGATGTTACAAGGCCGATCTTCAAATTCATTTTTTGGCAAGTATATTAGGGATCAAAATATTTCATATTTATAGCTTATCTTGTCTTGTAATGGGTTTAAGAAGTAGCAAGTGTAGCTCTTTTTATTGCTGCCTGGTTTTTAATTATACTGCAAAAAACACGGATGAATACCAGGTCAATCTTTTTGTCCATGTTAAGCTCTTAGTTTGGTCATAAATGACAGAAAGTAACGTACACTACATAAGCCTGTGCTCAGATTCTCTGATCAGTTCTGGAAAATTGGCATATTCATCGCAACAAACATTTCCCACCCTCCTCTTCCCTCAAATATTAATTCCTATATGCTTTTAATCCTCAAACTAAGAGGGGGAATATTTCATACGAGACCAGAAAAAAATTAGATTATAAAATAGTGAAATCTAATAAAAAGTGGCGTGACTACACCATACAAAACATTGGTGCTCGCATGTGGAATAACCTTCCTCCTTCCTTAAAGTCAATCTCAAAACAAAAATACTTCTGTAAAAAACTTAAAGAAAACATCATCTTAGCATACCAAAATGAACTATAAAAGATCTGCATGATTAATAAGACTTACAAACCAATAACATTCGTTACTAGCAAAAATATATCTCACTGTTGAATTTTCCTAGCTTTTGTACTATGACGTATTTTTTCTTTTTCGTATATCCTTTTGAATTTTAATTTACGGCCCAAGCTAGATAAGCTCCGCTTTTCTTGGGTCGTGTAGAATACATATATTTTTTATCTTACATTGTATCAGGTTGTTGTATTCTGCGAATAAAATTGAATTGAATTGAAAAAAAATCTAAAATTTTGGGTTTTAGGCAAGATTAAGTAAAACAGGGTTTTTCAAAGTGTAATGTCTTTACCTTTTAAATATTGAAAACGAACATGTTATCATCTTTAGATATTTGTGGATCATTGAGAAAACAAGTCAAAATTGAAATTCCTCCTTAGGTTTGATGATGGAGTTTTGGTGATTTTTAAACTACTTTTTTGGACACCCGGTAGCTCAAATGCCAGATCATCTTTGCCTTTCATTATCCATTTTTCATATGCTTTATTGTTTTTGTAGGGAAGAAAGTGAGAGCATATTGCAGTTGAAAGGATTAACACCATCCGGTGCTTTGCCCGCTGGCTTACTATCTGGAGGAAAGGATTCCCTTCACTCAGGTAACTCATATTGCCTTGCTTTGTAATGATCTCATTGACCAACAAAGTAATTTGTTCCATGCATTTTCTCAGCAGAATTGTTAGATATGATGAACATCAAACAAAATTTCTGGTTTTCCAAGTTTTATAAGTTCATTTTAAAAGCATACACTTTGGATCTTTTAAAAATGACAGTGTGAGCTACTTTATTATATTCTGCTTTGTGATTACCAACCCTTTAAAGCACTTTTTATTTTCTCGTTTTTTCTGGATAGTTTGTTTTGAACTGTTCTCGATCTCGATCAAATTACTCAATGAGAAAAGGAATTTTTCTTTTCGAAATGAGATCATTGATGCACAAACAATTAACGTTGCAGTATATCCATAAAACTGATCGATTTGATTAAGATAATTCCAAACTTCGTTACATGCCACCACCTTGCCCCGTTTGGTAGTAATTTATGAGTTGATTTTATGTAGTTCTAATTGTTCTTTTTGTTCATGTCATTTATTTGTCTTGTCTTGTATTTTGATTACCTTACCTGTTACCTGTTGGTCGCGACTACCTCTGGTAGATTTGCGGATAGATATCTCCACTGTTCTCTGTTGTTAGCTTCTCGCACGCATTGCGTCATGCTTCTCTGTGTCCACTGTGTGATGTCATTGACCCATGTTCTCCTTGGACGACCTCTTCCCCTTTTGTCTTCTACTTTTCCTGTCAATAGTGTATTTTGATTAGTTTCTTCTTTTTCTTATATATCTATATGTTAATGGCCTCGGGGTAGACTTTGCCTTTTACTCCTTGGGTTATCGTTGTAGCTCGTATTGTAGAGTAATTCTGTAAGTAGTGTAGGGTAGCTCGTATTGTAGAGTAATTCTGTAAGTAGTGTAGGATAGCTCATAATATATATTGTAACTTTTTATTGCAACATAGAAAAAAGTTTGGATCTGTTTTATCTATTTCTTACCCAACCCCTTCAACGCTTATTCAAATCTCATTGCAGCCTTGAGCGAACTGGCACCTAACCACAAAATTGCTGGATTTGACGAAGCAAAGAGCCTTGACCGAGCGAACGAACGAATGCCCCCACGAAAGCAATCATTAGAACCGAGCAGCATGCCGTCCAAGAGTAAACTTGGTAAAGTTTGACACATGATAAACATTGAGCTTATGAAGACATTATATTTTAGTCAACTTTCACTGAAAAAATGACAGGAGGTTGTGTTGAAAAGAAATCAAGGACTCCTGTTGCCAAGACCTCTACGTACCAAATACATTCAACGCAGCTACAGATTGTATTGAGGTGGGTCGACGCGAAGGAGGATTAGCCTAGCCTCTCTGTTGGTACAGTGGTCATTATTTATTGTTCATGCATATACCGCCCTTAACATATAAGATTTTAGGACGAGTCTTTTCTGGTGATTGCTTGCTGAAGGAGTTGTGCCCTGCGTCATCGCTTGTGTAGTGATTTATGTCAAATGATGGACATAGCAATACGTCAACCGCAAGGCTTTTTTATTGGTACATATTTGAAAAGAGCTGGGCTGGGTACTTCTCT
>REGL01000703.1:138941-154393 GCA_004194395.1 Aurelia aurita complex sp. Pacific | reverse complement strand
TGGATAAAAAAAAAAAAAAAAAAAAAAAAAAAGCTGCTGTCATCCAACTTGAAAGTCGTTTTTCAAATATCTGAATAAATCATAAAGCGATATGAATTCTTTTCGATAGGTGTGGTAGGCGTATGACAACTGTGATGAGTTTGCTTTTAGCTGGCCTTGCATGTATTGGAGTCTCGATCGTCCCTCTAAATTTGGCAAATAAAGGTAAGCTAAATATGAGTTTGACAGCTGAAGAAACCTGGCAGTGTGAGAGCTCACTTCCTGTTTACAAGTAAAATGATGATGTTCCAAGACTTTTTAAACGCAGCTTCCAAGTAACATCGGTTAGAGTTCTTGAACGGCATGAACGATGTAAGTGAAATGAATTTCTATATCGAAGTTAGCGTTTATCCTACAGAATGATTAGTACTTCGTTGAAATCGGGGTATCATTCATGAGACGATCTTTCGGCTAACACAGATACGTCCTTTTGGGACAACGGCAGAAGGTGTGGATAATGTAAACAGATGAGATACCATGAATAAAAACCATGAAGCTACAATATAATTTACCAAGCAGATCACGTTTGAATTGTCATATAAGATATGTTCCCCGTTTTCTTCAGGTTTCAAATATGTCAGAGTGGGCCTTGGAATGCTTGGAAAATTTGCAGCAACTTTATATTTCAATGCATTTTACGTGTGGTCAGCAGAACTGGCTGCTACCGTCGTCAGGTTAGTATTTATCAATACTTCCATATTCCAAAATCTAACTTTTCTGTTGGGCGTTTAGGTGGTGATTGCAGCGTTCGCCATATTTGATAGCTTGCCTCCATCTTGTCTCTCTCTTTAGTTATTTCCAAAACTCGGCTATGCAATCCGGTTAGGTATCGATGAGCTTCACACTGAAAGCAAAGGCTGCTTTGAAAAACAAAGAACACTTCTTTGCATCGGATGTCCTTACTCCTGACATTACCAGTAAAGTAGTTCATTTTCTTGCTTTCTGTATCGTCACATCGGTTGAATGAATGAACGTCCACTTGAAAAGTAATAGAGTTTCAATATCTCAGATTTTCACTGGATTGTAGAGCTTTCGCCATGCGAAAGTGATCCCTCTAAAAATACTCAATCACCTCCACCGTACTGATTTTATCTCTCCGCCACAGTACTAATGGACTCTAAAACATCTAACCTCCTCACAAACAACATCCGAAACTAACAAGCAGTCTAAGAGCCATTGTCACCCAGGGTCCTTTGCGAGCATACTGCAATTTAGATTGTCTGTTTAGCGAGGATGGCTCAGTGGTAGCACGCTTGACTACCAATCTGAAGGTTTGTGGTTCGAGTCCCCGCCCTGCCGAACCTGCTACAAAGTGTTAGGAGAGTCGCCAACTCTTTGTAATTCCAGGCTAAAGGAATCACGAGGTGCGGTCATATAGAGAGGAAGGACCAGGACGCTGCTTCGATAAGCTCAGCTTCTCAGCGTCCTAAAACTACCTTCGGATGCCAGGGAGAAATATATACAAAAAAAGAAAAAAAGACTGTCTGAAATTGCTGAAATCAGATGTGGCCTAAATGTAAACAATAGATCTGCAGTGCAGTGGTTGAATTGATCGAACAATTCAAGTACTGTAAAACCGTACTATTAGTTGAACTACTGAGCTGTGGATTCTTGATTTCAACTCAGGCCAAATCTGAAATTTCAGGCAGTGTGAAATTTCAGCGTGTCTTCATAGGACCCTGGGTGATAAAGCCCTTTAAAGGGAGTACAAAGACCAGCATGCTTTGCGCCAAATCAGCGACTTGCTCTGCACAGCTTCCAGAATAACTGACGGTACGAAATTCACAAAAACAAACACAAACGATGGCAAAGGCTGCTGGTCTTTATACTCCCTTTAAGCATTCGCATTTTTTCTATTACAGAGCACAAACAATGGGAATCCTAGTTGCCGCCAGTCGTCTTGGTGCTGCATTTTCGCCCTTCATCATGACTGGATTAAAGTACATACATCCAGCAGTACCTTTCGCTTTGGTCGGAGCATTAAACTTAATCGCTGGTCTATTTTCATTGAAACTGAGTGAAACGAACGGACGACCAATTCCCGACACGATACAAGACTGTCTTGATATGACTCATGAAGAAGACGGGCCTAACCTAGGGAATAGTTTCGATACACATGGCGTGAAATCGGATGCTAAGGGTATGAGTAAAGGAAAAATAAGTGATAGCTTTGATTTATCATGATTATATAATCAATAGGTGATATGATGGCTGTGTGGTAGAGTGATTATGATGACATGATACATGTATCAGACATTCCATCAAATAGATAACCAGGAGATACAGAGAAATCATACATCTGTTAGCAAATCTGTGAATCACCAATCGAATGATCGAATGATCGCTCAAACGATCTCAAACAATCAATCAGTCAACCACTCCAATCACTTCATCAATCGTTTAAACTCCCAGAAGCGATCATCAAGCATAAATAGCCTATTGATCAGCAATCATGTTGATAATGCAAATGAAGTGAGAATTTGAACTGCGAAATCAACCAAAACCAATAAAAATTAGATCTCATTAAACTATATCAAACATGAACAAATCACCAACGAATCATCAAATTAATTGATCAACTAATCAATCAATCAATCAATCAATCAACGAACCAATTAGTATTTTGTATTTGTCAGCATCCTTTACACATTGCTTACCGAAATATTTACAATGTTATTTGCATGTTCGCATTAGCAATTCTGTATACAATTTTTGCAACAATTGATGAAAATTTGTTTTGTACAAATAGATTTTGAAAGAAAAAAGAATGAAACGGTACTCACAAAACTGCGTTTGTTTTCTTCCTCTTCACAATGATACCGAATGGGTTCTCTTTATATTCCCACTTGTATACCTCGTTGTCTTTCGCGATTGTTTCCTGGCTGACACTTTCGAACAATTTTATAGGCACTTCATAACGCTCTGCTTTCGTTGTTACCTGAGATTCAAATGGAAATAAAATTACATCGAAGAGAGATCAACCATAACAGACCATTTATTAGCTATTCTACAAAGGAGTCTGGGTAGAGCGATATCTTTATACAATTGCCTTCGAAAGGTTCAACTGCCTGCATTCAATTCATCACATTTCTGCAAAATTCATAAAAACAACGCTCTATCCAGGCCCCTTTCAAGAATAGCTAAAAGGAGCACTGTGGAGGATGAAGACATATGGAGATGGTCCGTTTATTCAGGAATCGAGAAAAACTAGGACATTATGGCTTTACTAGAGAGACTACCCAGAGTGGAACGTTTGCGCCAAAACAAGGTATGGAGACTCTGAAGGTCCTCCAAGACGGAGCACCTTTTTTCTTAACTCTTGCCCACATATCTTTGTATCTGCATCGCATTGAGGCACCCAACCATGTATTCGTAGTCAAGATATCTTCAGTAGACAAGCTAGGGAGGGGCGCGGCGGGATGTTATTAATTATGGATAAATGCAAACTAAAACTCGTATTATCTGGAATATGCCAGATTTGTCTATTGGACCTTATTTTTGGCAAATATATCAAAGGACGATTAACCCCAACCCAAACCAAATGAAAAGTATGTAAAATGTTTACTGTATTAATGTACCTTGATTCGTAGATGAGTTTTGAACGCAGCAACGGTAACAAATAGCTCCTCCGCATGGTCCTTGTAAATCAGTGGCGTATTGATACGTTTAAGTTTGATTACGTATTCCCCTTTTGATAGTTGTGTCACTTTCCCATTCACTTTGTAGCCGTAGTTGCTTGGAAAGAAACATCTTGCAACGCCAGTCTGAAACAGAAATATAAGAATAAGTAAGATACTGTACATTAAGTGAATAAATATTTTAGGGCTCTCAAAGGTTATTCCCCCAACTGTTGGCTTTATATAAAATATTAAGAAGCAAGTTTCTCATGGTAGGAGTTCTTTGGGAGATTTGATGTCAAAAGGCGGGTAAGCAGCGTCCAAATTTTGGCTGCAAAAGTAAGATTGAAGCTGGGTTACGAAAAAACCCCGCAGTGTTGATACGTAGCTACCTGGAAAACGCCAAGAATAGAACTTTGAAAACAAAACAAGGAAGTAGAAATAAGTCACTTCCGCCTGCTGGGTAACTGGCTAGAAAAGGCCCCCATCGCATTCTTGCATTTTCGCCCTTCTTTTGACAGAATCTGCAATGGTTAGCAGGCAGAAAACTACTTTTACTGCTCCCAGGAAAAGTCTTTGGAGTCAACCAATATCCAAATCAGTTTGAAATAAAAGTGCTGTTTTTTATTGGGCCAAATCCAAAGGACCTAACCTAACCATTTATTTCCTACTTGGTTGAAAATTGAAACATAGTTTAATAACCTTTCCAATCCAGCATTTTCTCATTTTGGAAATACAAAGTCACCAAATGTAGTGTAGCAAATGAAACGCTTGTCTTTAGTGCCGCTGTCTAGTATAGTTACTTCCATGCTGAACCAATTCACGAATTAGGAGGTCATATCTGAATAATACACACCGCATTTGTGCTCGGGTTCATCCATGTACAACCCCGACTTTGACAAATCTTAGCATCACCTTTCAGTCCAGGAAGGCAGTCGAATCTCTTGTTATCTTCAACAGCAAACGCTAATGACGATGCAGCGAGCAGGAGAAGGTAAACATGGTTCCCCATTTCTCTGCTGGATAGTAGGCTCTAATGACACTTGACACAGGATACTTTTGCTAGGCTAGGCTAAGCTGGTGTGCTGATGCTGATATCATATCCAGTTACCCAATTTTAAACTTGATAAGCATTGACCTCTCGGTCTCTTCTACAATTCATAGATTGACGACGTTGTACCCCTACTTCGTTCCAGAAACAGTCACAGGGCTCTATACTGATTTCTGATATCTAATGAGCCCACAAGGGTCCCAGCAGTTAATAATGGAGTAGGGAAAACATGGATTGCGGTTGTCCATCAAAAGCCCTCCTAGCAGGGGTTAAAATAACCTTCGTAATATATCCTATATTTTCTCAGACCTCAACGAGAAATGATTTTCCTCCTTTGAAAATTTCTGGGTTTTCGGCCCTAAGAACATGTTAAAGCCTTTTGTCTTTCCTGGTCAAAGTTGACGTGAAGAGAGTTATATTCATCACCGGGTCCCTTGGCTCCAGATCGTTGCCCTATACCAATTACAGAGGCGGAACACAGTAAAACCAGGGCCATTTCTAGCTCTGAAAACATTTACATTTGAAAAACTACAGCTTTTCCTAAGCTTAAACCAAACATTACACTACTACAAAAATAATGTTTATGATCTAGGTAGATGCTACTAATTAACAATCAAAAGTAGAGCATAGACTTCTTTTTTGCATCTTTCTTCGGACAGAATGATTTGAAAGAAACTTAAGGAACTTTGGTGTAATTCTACGTTCAATTTTTATAGATCTTGATTATTTTCAAAATTACAGCAATTTGATAAGTGTTTAAAATCTTCACGTCATCAAACTTCTAAATCTTGAACCAAAAGAGCAACAGACTTCTGCTTGTGAATATTGACATCCACAAATTATCGTTTTCTGGAAATTCTTACAATTTCTCCCGAATAATTTAAAAGTTATAATGGTTCTTAATCTTGTCAAAATTTTGCTTGAATTCATTTCACACAAAGAAATAATAATTTTGAAATAATTAAGGCATCTGAGAAGTAAACGGTGGAATGACAGTAAAAATACCTAAAGTACCTTAAGTAGCTTTGAAGGCATTCAATCCGAAGCAAGATGCTAGAAGTACCGGGTGTCCCAAAACCCAAGTACTCCCGTTGGAAAAATCACAAAAATTTGATTACACAGCTGATCTTCAATTTTCTTTTTTTGTCAAGTAGATCAAGAACCAAATTATTTTCCAAGACATAGCTGATTTTGTAATTGGTTTAAAATTAGCAAATTTCGCTCTTTGTAGGGCTACCTGGTTTTGAATCATACTGCAAAAAAGCACTGATGATTGCCAGATCAATTTCTTTGTGCATGTAAAACTTCTCGTTTGGCCATGAATGACAGAAATAAATGTGCACTATCATTGGAGACTTCAGTGATGATAACAAATCTGGAAATTTTTACTCTTATGCAATATTGAGTATTATGTCTAAAAACTATAGCTCAAAATAAGGTTTTTCAACGTGTACCTTGCGGTATCAAAAGCAAACATCTTATCATCTATGAATATTTTTGGGTATTTGACAAAGCAACTCAAAAAAAAATTTAATCAAAGGTTTGATAATCGATTTTTGGTGAATTTTTAAACAGAAGTACTGCTTTGAGGCACCCGGTAGCTATTGTAAAGATTTTAAGCCCCTGCAAGCGAATCTGGGCATGTATCTTTAACTAGCCTGAAATAATAATTGATATGGAAAACTAAGTATCAAAAATGTTTCAAATGTCCTTTCGTGTCTATAGGATGAGGTAGGTACCAAAATAAATAACTAAAACTCAAAATAAAAAGCTATATGGATTAAAAATTTTGAAAACTATACGCTTTGATACCTTCTACAATCTACGATAGATTTCAAATTATCTACAAAATAAGTATTTTCAATTGAAATTCTAACAACTGTAACTTTACATGGCATTTGAAAGAATACGGCTATTTTCTAAGCATGACCATTGCAACTTTTGCACGTTATTGGAAGCAAATTGCAGTTGTGTTGCACTTGAATTGCAGTTGTAGATAATATCCGAAGGCCAATGAACACGAACACTTGATAAAGGTATACCGGGTGAGCCAGAAAAAAGTTCCCACTTTGACAATTCATAGCATCAAGAGTACTTCACAGATTTGGATAATTCAAATTCTGCTTAAAAGCCGAATAATCAAAGTAGTTTTGTGATTTTTCTCGCTGTCTTGTACAAAGCACTAGCTTAGCCTATCGAAGCTGTCTTGTACAAAGCACTAGATATGTAGGTAAATTCAACTTTACAAAAATTTCATGGTTGCAAAATGACTGAAAAAGGGCCTAAAACATTGATCAAATCAAAAAGCACTCCTCGAACAGAACAATAAAGAAAATGAAATTTTTTATGGGTGAGAGATATCCTCAGCACATTTTCTGCCATGGGATTTAAAATCTTTAGTGTTTGTTTGAAAATCTATGTCTTAACTCATGAGAGAAGTGAAATGCCAATTGCGTATTGTTCTGCGCGAGGAGAGTATTAACGATTTGATCAATATTTTAGATCCCTTTTCAGTCATTTTGTAACCATGATATTTTTGTAAAGTTGAATTTACCTATACTGTTAGTGCTGGTAAGACAGGGAGAAAATCACAAAAATACTTCGATCTTTCGGCTTTTAACTAGCATTTGAATCGTTCAAATCTGCGAAGGACTCTTGGTGCTATGAATTTTCAAAAGTGGGAACTTTTTTCTGGCTCACCCGGTATAAAAGTGACTTTACCTTTTCTCCTGGCTGTACCCTATACGCTGAAATATACATATCCTCCAAACACTTTATTTAGTTGATGTGTTGTAAGTACTGCAACTTAACGTAGGGAAGGATTCATAGTACCCCAATTGGAAACTATAATTTGACGATTCTTTCTTGTACACATATGAATACTATGAACCAGCTCTCAAGATGGAAATTATTCAAGGTCTAAATTATACAGCCTGTGAGATCTCCGGTACGCAGCATCTGGAGCAAAGCAAGTTATAAGTCTACTGGAAGAATCATAACTTTCCGTATCAACAAGTAAAATACCCATAAAGCAATATCTACTATCTGCTACGTCTAAATTCAATACATATTATAAAATAGATTTGATAGCAGGCCATGATTCAGAATCGTAGTATTTCTGAGCTGCGACGGAATTAATGAAACAATGAGAGGTTTTGTACAAGTTTCTTAGAGTCTGTAACAAAGGTTGCCTTCTGGGACTTTGGGAAAGAAACAAGCAGCCATGAAGCAAACTTTAGGCCGTTCTGCAAAACAACCTCTAGTCGAGACCCATCTAGGCCTCAATGCTAAGCTTAACACAAAACTAACTCTTTAGCAAAGCCAACACATAGCTAAAGCTTACAACAGTAAGCAGCAAACCCTTTGATATGCAGCCCCCTTTGAAATAGATAATATGCTCGATTATGATATATTACTTACATTGATCTCATTAATAAAGGCTTATGATAATTTGAGAAGTTTTTAAAAACTTCGCAAATTATGATAAGCCTTGATAAATTATTCTGCATCTTCAACTACCGTGATCATCATGTTCCTACCTGGCCATACGAATTGCTTTGGAAGACGAACCTAGCAATGAAAGAATGTTAACATCAAAGACTTGTCGGCAACATAACTGTGAATCATACCGTAAACACCCGCATAAAGAACCTGCAATTTTCTGTAACGGGTTGAAATGACTCCTACACATTTATATAGTGGTTCTTATGTAGAAGGTGGAGTCTAATTGGCCAAAAGTCAGCCTGGTTTCTTAATCAGCAGCTTCTTCCTTCTTTAATGCGGGTTTTACTGTACCGTAAAAGCTCTATTAGCCCCCCTCTCTATGAAACCGCTCTCTCCAAAAAAGCCCATTTCTTGTAAGCCAAGGGTTAAATAAGCCCCACCTCCTCTCTTTTAAGCCCCCCCCACTTATATAAAATGCCAAGAGTCACCAAAGATTTTCCATTTATTTAGCTAAACAAGTTGGCATGTTAACCTTGATATGGTATGGTATAAAAACAGTTGTTATGCTGTTGTTAAAAATTGCATGTTGAAGCCAAAATAAGCCTTCCCTCTAGAGTCCCTAAAATCAAATTAGCTCTCCCTCCCCGGGGGCTTAATAGACCTTTTACGGTACTTATGAATTGTACAGAATAGCCATCAAATCCATTTTTGCCTAAAATCTTTAAAAATGATTGAAATGCCTTTAAGATTGCCAGAAAGAAATCTTTGGACTCAAGCGAAAGAAAAACAGCAAACGTCTTGCTGTATTTTATGCAATCAGTTAGGTCAAGTAAGAAAAGAAAGAATGCATACCTCTTCGGGTCTTGACAAGTCATCCAAATCACGAATTAAAAGGTCCATAAAATCATCTGGTATCAACACCTAAAAATGACAAAAAAAATTCATCCTCGTTTCACAAAAAGAAAACAAAAACAAAGTAATGAATTTCTTTGAAATTTCATGGCACTAATTTATAAGATCATTGCAAGTTAAAAACTTTGAATGATTAATCAAATTTCCTTGTATCCTGCCGGTAAAATTTGCTCAACTGTTGACCGAGGCGACATCCTCAAATCAAAGAGTACAGGGAAACAAGAGACTCAGGTAATTAGTGAAATTAAAACCTTAGACTCGGTGCACACGAAATTTGGTCGGTTTGGCTTTTTTCATATTTTGATCCGATCCAGCTGGATGCAAACAAAATTTCAGACCGGACTTTCTTTTCATACAAGTTGAGAGCGGGTATCTGCATTAACAGATGAAGGGATGATTTCCTAAGAGTATGGTCATAACTACGTGACCAGACAGGAATCAGAGTACGAAATAGTGAAATCTAATAAAAAGTGGCGTGACTGCACCGTACAAAACATTGGTGCTCGCATGTGGAATAACTCAAAACAAAAACATTTCAGTAAAAAACTTAAAGAAAACATCATCTCCACATACCAAAATCAGCTACGAAAAATTTACATGATTCAGACTTACAAACCAGTAACATTTCCTACTAACAAAAATATATCTTATATTGTTGAATTTTTAGCTTACAAAAATAAGAACCTAGAGGCTGTTTTTCCTAATTTATGCACCTTGTAATTAAGAACCTGTTTCAGTTTGATGAAAAATATGTTCTTCTAGCAGGGGTAGCAAAGTTGATTTTGGATCGTCATTATTAAGTTCATTTTTGTCCCAGTGGCTTTTAAAGTTTGAATCTCCTCCCCTGCTGTTTGAAAGCTTAGCATTGGTTATTAGGTATATTATAACCTTGCCAAAACAAATAATAGGGCTGAAAATCGTTGGCGAAGGTTCTAAAATGGCCTACACAAGGCATTCTTCAAATAAGAACCATTATATCTTGAAATTTGGCTTGGTACCTTTAAGATAAGAACCTATTTCAGCAAAGCTCTCAAAAAAGTAGGTTCTTATATGTGGGGATTTACTGAAGTGAAATCTAATAAAAAGTGGCGTGACTACACCGTACAAAACATTGGTGCTCGCATGTGGAATAACTTTCCTCCTGCCTTAAAGTCAATCTCAAAACAAAAACATTTCAGTAAAAAACTTAAAGAAAACATCATCTCCACATACCAAAATCAGCTACGAAAAATTTACATGATTCAGACTTACAAACCAGTAACATTTCTTACTAACAAAAATATAAGTTATTGTTGAATTCTAAGTTTTGTACTATGATGTAATATTTTCTTTTTTCGTATATTCCTTTGAACATTAATTTACAGCCCGCGCTAGATTAGCTCCGCTTCTCTTGGGTCGTGTAGAATTCATATATTTTTATCTTACATTGTATTAGGCTGTTGTACTCTGTGAATAAAACTAAATTGAATTGAATCACTTGACCTAACGAGAATATAAACAACGTTAGCTGAATTTGTCTATTGCCGTTCCCTTCTGCAGTACCAACACAAAATTTCGTATTTCAACTTGGCGTGAGACAGAGAAGAATGTAACATACCTGTAGCCACGTTCCGCAAGATGCATATGGGCATTTCTCATCGACACTTGTGCCTGTGACATCACTTGATACGAGAGTAATTGCTGAGTCCGTTATAATACTCTTGAAAGTGAAGTGTCTCCCATGTGCTAATCTTCCCCTGCAAAATACATGCCACTGTGAGTGCCATTTTCATGTCCTCTGTGTTCTCGTAATAAGGTAACATTGTTACAAACTTCCCTTAAATTTGATTTCTCAAAAATATAGACTTTCATTAACGTTTTGCTTTCGCTTCACCATAACTAACCTTACAATAACTTAGGGTCTACCTATCGACAACCTAACAAAAGGGGACCTACCTAAAACAAAATGCCGACATACACCTAGATGAAAGGGGAAGAGAGGCGAAAAGGAGACACAAGGAATAGCAGGAGAGTCGCAGCAACAGTTAGGAGCAGGAAGAGGGAGCCGTTTATCCCAAGAGAAGTTTAAAGCCTTTATGTCGCTATATAAAGGCCTCTCTGCTAATGGCAGACATTTATTCAGTCGTGTGATTTCTGTGCAGAGAACGGTCATGGGGATTAGCGCGGTTTTCTTTGATGTTAGTTTATTGTAATTTTGCATAACACGGAAAACAAAAGGGATTGGATGACCGTCTCTCATGGCGTTGAAGGACAACTGATAGAGCGAGGCTAGAAATCATATTTATAACGACATGAGAGCTTTAAATGCGTTGCAACTTGAAACAGCGGCAAAAATAGAAGGAGCAGAAAAAGGAGCCGTCCGTCCCAAGAGAGGTACTAAAGCGTAGCGATGTTCAATAAAAAAAATGGGATAAACAAGGTGATGATTAAATGTAAAAGGTACTGGTCCCTAAACACGTGTTTAGGGACCAGTACCTTTTACTTTAGTCATCACCTTGCGCTTTAGTACCTCTCTTGGGACAGACGGCGCCTTTTTCTGCTCCTTCTATTTTTGTAAACGTGTTTAGGAACCAGCACCTTTTACTGTAATGTTTAGTCAACACTTTGTTTATCCAATTTTCTTTAATTAACGTCGCTACGCTTTAGTACCTCTCTTGGGACAGACGGCGCCTTTTTCTGCTCCTTTTATTTTTGTAAACGTGTTTAGGGACCAGCACCTTTTACTGTAATGTTTAGTCATCACTTTGTTTATCCAATTTTCTTTATTTAACGTCGCTACGCTTTAGTACCTCTCTTGGGACAGACAGCGCCTTTTTCTGTTCCTTTTATTTTTGCCGCTATTTCACGTCGCAACGCATTTCAAACTTCTCTTGAGATAAACGGCTCCCTCTTTCTGCTCTTAACTGTTGCTGCAGCTCTCCTGTTATTCCTTTTGTCTCCTTTTCGGCTCTATTTCCCTTTCATCTAGGTGTATGTCGGCATTTTGTGTTAGGTAGGTCCCTTTGTTAGGTTGTTGTTACTATGTTACCCCATTGTAATTTAGGTTTATAGGTAGGGCCTAAGTTATTGTAAGGTTAGTTCTGATGAAGCTAAAGCGAAACGTTAATACAAGCTCTATATTTTTGAGAAATCTTTATTAATTTTATATAGGTGGGTGTAAAATTCTGTGATCTATTTCTTCTGACTGAGTGGCTTGAAACAAACTTCAGTTACTTATCTTTAATCCTACCGTTGGATTTTTCAGAAGTTTTCAATATTTTTCGAAATTTTAGCGTATGTTACATTTCAACTCATTTGAGGGTTTGACGTCATCAAATTTCTAAATCATAAAGCAGAAAAGTGACGGACTTTTGCTTGATACCATATTGTAGACATCCATAAACTATGGTTTTTTTTCGAAATTATTTCATGTTGCTTCAAACAGTTTAGAAATTACGATAGTTTTAAGTTTTTTTGAAAATTTTTCTTGAATTCTTGAAAAATTAGAAAAAGACCCTAATTCTGAAAATATTGAAGATTTCAGAAAAGTCCAATGGTAGAATTATAGAGAAGTAGCTAAAGTTTCTTTGAAGTCATTCAGTTCAAAGAAATAAGTAACTGAATTTTACACCAGCCTTTTTAAAGATTTGGAACCTATGCTTTAAATTTGATATATATTGGGTCATAATTCAGAAACGCTCTTTTGTTAATAAGATGATTTAGACTCATGTTTCCTACAAGTTCGATCGTTATTCTTCAATCCTTACCCCTAGCAGTTTTGGTTCGTTTGGACGATCAAACCTTGGTAAAAAAAACCAGTGGTTCAAATCGTTGGCAAATTTTACCGAGGATTTTGGGAACTTTTTAAATTATCCTGAGCGGAAACATTTTGACAAAATCGCTTCTGACTTGAGAATGAAAAACCGACTGGGAACGACTCACATATCACATGTTAGCTACACACTAAACTAAGCTTGAGGGAATCTGAGTAGCAGGTAAAACATTACGGGCTCTCAAACGGGCAAACATTCTTATGACGCAACCGGTATACACATACACGTTTTTTATATAAGAAACTGGTTTATAAGAAACTAGTACTACGATGACCAAAAATTTAAGAAACTCTAGTACTACGCTCAAGAACAGTTAAGAAACTCTAAAACTTTATTTCTGTATGTCTCTCTCATTCTATGTCTCTCTAACAAAAGTACCTTCATCTTTTCTTGACTGCAAAATTGGTAAATTTTGACTTAATGTGCATGGCTTCTTCTTGATGACAATGGCAATGCAAAATGGAAGCCCTTTGTCGAGAAGAAGGCTCAAATTCGCACAAACCGCAATTTTAGGCCCAAAAAAGTAAGAAACTAATTAAGAAACTTTTGCTACTAAAACACCGAAATTTTCATGCGAAATTGAGAAACTTTTAGTACTAAGTGCTGATCCAAGTCTCTTATAAAAAAAACGTGTATATGAAGTAGTCAGGCGAGATAAGGGAAAAGATGCTTCCTTACCTAAATACGAGTGGCAATAAAGAAGCAGCTTCCAGATTAAACCTCAGCTGCACAGCATCGAGAGACTTCGCTCTAACCAGTTCACTGACCGTGCTGTAATTCGATAGTCTACTGTCAGGCCCATCTCCAAGTTCAGAATCTTCTCTCCTGAAAGAAAATAAGGCAATCAGAATGGACAATTTGGAGAGGAAGCTATATCACAATAGAGCCTGGCTTCCCGGGGGGGGTACTTGACTAGGGAAGTGACGGGGGTGTGCGTAAAACCTCTCCACACCCTGCACCCTGTCGCATAAAAAATAGGCCAAAAGTATACCCTGTCGCATAAAAATTTTGCCTCTCAAATACAGTGTAGAACGCAATTTTTGCTTGTGATACCCTGTCGCATAAACATTTTGCCTCTCAAATACAGTGTAGAACGCAATTTTTGCTTGTGATACCCTGTCGCATAATTATTTTACCTATTATAATACCCTGTCGCATAATTTTCGCTAGAAAATGACACCCTGTCGCATAATTTTTACCGCAAAAGGACACCCTGTTGAGCGGCACATCCCGTCAGGTCAAGTATGGCAGTGTCCCCCCCGGGCCTGGCTTCTACCGGGTGACCCAGAAAAAAGTGACCCAACGCAATCTGCTTTAGAAAAATAAGTACGTGGCTGATTGAAAAACTTCAAACGTTGTTCTGTCGCTAAAAGACTGGCCTACACTATGAGTATTTTTTCGAATTTTTTTCCGCACTATAAATTTCCCAAATTAAAGATTTTGAGAAAACGGGCAAGCTTGAAATCCACAAAAAATCATCAAAACAGGGGATCGATTAAAATCCATTTCAGATCTTCAAAACAATGAGCAAGGTGTTCCATTTCAGCCTGGCAATAGGCAACTCAGTTAAAAATGTCCAGATGAAGTTTATGGTCCCTAGGTACCTAAACATTTGGAGCTGAACATAAATGTTCTTTGTAAACTTGTGGAATTTCAAAGGAATGATATTTCCAACCAAATCGAAATGTTCAAGAATTGCTTACAGAAAAGCAGGAGTCTCCTTGTCCCTTGAGACAAGAATATTTAGGTATCTAGGGACTAAAAACTTGCTCTGACGACATTCGACTGAGTTGCCTATTCCCAGGCTGAAATGAAACACGCTCCTCGTTGTGTTGAAGATCTGAAAAGGCTACAAATCGATCCCCTGTTTTTAACGACTTTTTGAAGATTTCAAGCATGCCCTTTTTCTCAAAATTCTTAATTCGGGAAATTTACCATGTAGAAAAAAATTGCGAAAAATACTCATAATGTAGGCTAGACTTTTAGCCACAGAACAACGTTTGAAGTATTTTAATCAGCCACTTACTTTTCTTTCTATAACAGATTGCGTTGGGTCACTTTTTTCTGGGTCACCCGGTATATAATCATTACGATCGTATGGATCGCTGTGAACAGCATAGGTTCCAAATCTTTAAAAAGACTGGTGTAAAATTGAGTGACCTATTTCTTTGAACTGAATGACTTCAAAGAAACTTTAGCTTATTCTCTATAATTCTACCGTTGGAAATTTCTGAAATCTTCAATATTTTCAGAATTAGAGTGTTTTTCTTCTTTTTCAAGAATTCAAGAAAAATTTTCAAAAAACTCAAAACCATCGTAATTTCTAAACAGTTTATGAAACAATTTCGAAGAAAATCATAGTTCATAAATGCCTACAATATGGTATCAAGCAAAAGTCTGTCACTCATCTTGTTTATGATTTAGAAATTTGATGACGTCACATCCTCAAATGAGTTGAAATGTAAGATACGCTGTAATTTCCAAAAATACTCAAAATTTTTGAAAAGTCCAACGGTAGATATATAGATAAGAATATAATACTTCTTTCAAGCCATTCAATCAGAAGAAATAGATCAT
>REGL01000703.1:88721-110916 GCA_004194395.1 Aurelia aurita complex sp. Pacific | reverse complement strand
ATTTTAAAACAAGATTCAGATTTCGTTCGCCATTCCTGAATTCAGCCAGCGCAGAGCAGCCAGCGGTTTTAAAACTTAGATGACCAGCAAGTAAGATAGGCAAGGTGATGCCTCGCTTTTTGAGGTGTGCTATTAACAATAATTTTTGTCAAGAGACAACGATTCTACGCAGTTCCTTTATCTAGGCAATATTCTATCGTCACCTTTCGACCAATCACCGTTGGCCTTCGACCTACTTGCTCCGTAGAGGTGTGAAAACGACCCAAGTTAAGAAGCCTCTGATGTGAAAAATAACAAATCTTTTGTTTCAATTACCTCGGTGTATTATTGTGCTACCGCAAAAAACTTCACGTTTGAAACAATGCAGCACTAATTCAAAACATATTGGCGTTCTGGCTTTGATCTCAAAATACAATTGTTTTGCATAACAATGATTTAGGCTCGAGGTGAGAATTTGTTACAATCTGTTTGTTTGAGAGTGTAGGCGCGTTTTCTTCAGCTTTAATAGGGCCTGAAATCGCTTATGTTTTGTGTACTTTCTTGAAAAATTTTTCTCACCTCAAACAACAATAATATTCCCAAGAAGCAAGGGTGCACTGTGCAAACAAAAGGCTTAGCGCTCTGACATTACAATGCAATTTGCCTTCCAAAAGAATAGATTTTACACCTCTGAGTGCATTCAAATAAACAAGGCTTAAATCAAAATAAACAAATGGGACAAACAACTTTGCAAAGAGTGTGAAATTCTTTTGTCGGGAAGGCGAATCGCAAATTATCGGCGAAGCCCTAGGCACCAGACGCCACCATGGCCGATGAATGACCGCTCATGAAAAAATATAAAATACGCTACACACTATATAATATGGCCTAGTATTTTAATCAGTAACTACTTGGATTAGTCAATATGAACTTGTCTTGATTAATAGCTTGGATTTGTCTTCGGAAAGAAATGTCAAACCAGAAACCAGGCTCTTGGGAGCATCGGCGTAACCTGATGCAACATGGTTCTCGTTGGCACATCTGATTGGCCAACTGAAATGAAACTGATCACATGATCACAACAGTTAGGAATGATAATTATTGGTCTTTATCACATGGGTCACATGATGCGCAGCAAAGCATGTCTATTTAAAAATGTTATTTCGCGCCAAAACACAAGACGGTTTTTCGCGCCAAAACACAAGACGAGTCAAATGACGGAGATATAAGGCAACTTAAGTTTGGGGCCTGGGCAATCTAAATAAAGTCCATTATATTCCGTTGCATTTGATGATCTCGAGAGATTATCAAAACAATTGGAAACATGGACACAAGTGGGGTTCTTTTGTTCTATTCTTAAACTAGATGCTATATATCCGTCATTTGTCTTTAAACTCATAGCAAAAATGTTTTGCTTTTCAGGAAAAGGGAATAAACAAAATCGGCTAAGGTTCGTTAACACCCATTTTAAGTCATGTAATGAATCTCTTGATAAAACATCGCTCGATTTCTCTAACATGTTTCGTGCCATACAAAGTTGTGCCATGAGTGCAAAATATAGCATGATACTGAAACTTGGTCATATGACTTGAAATGGGTAAAACAAACCTTAGCCGATGTTGTCTAGAATGTACACAAGTGTTGCATGCTTCACTATCCTGTGCGAAATTTCGCAGATCTCTAAAATTTTACCAGAAACAGCGCTGAAGGCTGCGTAAACTTATCAGATCTTACAAAATCGTGGAGAACCTAACAAAATATCGCAAATCTTGAAAATCTCAGGAAATCTTAGAAATTTAACATTATTTGAAAATCTTTTAAAATTAATTTATCTTTGTTTTTGAAGGAATTCTTTAACTTTTTTCTATAACTGTATTCCTCTGGGAGTTCAAAGAATTTTTTTCTGCACGCTGCGCGTTCCACGCAGAAATGCAAGAACCCGATGTAATAAAAACGTTGAGCACAAACAACTCTCCATCTNAGACAACGATTCTACGCAGTTCCTTTATCTAGGCAATATTCTATCGTCACCTTTCGACCAATCACCGTTGGCCTTCGACCTACTTGCTCCGTAGAGGTGTGAAAACGACCCAAGTTAAGAAGCCTCTGATGTGAAAAATAACAAATCTTTTGTTTCAATTACCTCGGTGTATTATTGTGCTACCGCAAAAAACTTCACGTTTGAAACAATGCAGCACTAATTCAAAACATATTGGCGTTCTGGCTTTGATCTCAAAATACAATTGTTCTCCATAACAATGATTTAGGCTCGAGGTGAGAATTTGTTACAATCTGTTTGTTTGAGAGTGTAGGCGCGTTTTCTTCAGCTTTAATAGGGCCTGAAATTGCTTATGTTTTGTGTACTTTCTTGAAAAATGTTCTCACCTCAAGCAACAATAATATTCCCAAGAAGCAAGGGTGCACTGTGCAAAACAAAAGGCTTAGCGCTCTGACATTACAATGCAATTTGCCTTCCAAAAGAATAGATTTTACACCTCTGAGTGTATTCAAATAAACAGGGTCTAAATCCAAATAAACAAATGGAACAAACAACTTTGCAAAGAGTGTGAAATTCTTTTGTCGGGAAGGCAAATCACAAATTATCGGCGAAGCCCTAGGCACCAGACGCCACCATGGCCGATCAATGACCGCTCATCAACAAATATAAAATACGCTACACACTATATAATATGGCCTAGTATTTTAATCAGTAACTACTTGGATTAGTCAATATGAACTTGTCTTGATTAATAGCTTGGATTTGTCTTCGGAAAGAAATGTCAATAACGAAAACGGTTATCGTAGCGATTGTTGTTTTTCGATTCTATAAAACCAGAAACCAGGCTCTTGGGAGCATCGGCGTAACCTGATGCAACATGGTTCTCGTTGGCACATCTGATTGGCCAACTGAAATGAAACTGATCACATGATCACAACAGTTAGGAATGATAATTATTGCTCTTTATTACATGGGTCACATGATGCGCAGCAAAGCATGTCTATTTACAAATGTTATTTCGCGCCAAAACACAAGACGGTTTTTCGCGCCAAAACACAAGACGAGTCAAATGACGGGGATATAAGGCAACTTAAGTTTGGGGCCTGGGCAATCTAAATAAAGTCCATTATATTCCGTTGCATTTGATGATCTCGAAAGATTATCAAAACAATTGGAAACATGGACACAAGTGGGGTTCTTTTGTTCTATTCTTAAACTAGATGCTATATATCCGTCATTTGTCTTTAAACTCATAGCAAAAATGTTTTGCTTTTCAGGAAAAGGGAATAAACAAAATCGGTTAAGGTTCGTTAACACCCATTTTAAGTCATGTAATGAATCTCTTGATAAAACATCGCTCGATTTCTCTAACATGTTTCGTGCCATACAAAGTTGTGCCATGAGTGCAAAATATAGCATGATACTGAAACTTGCTAAGAGTATGGTCACATGACTTGAAATGGGTAAAACAAACCTTAGCCGATGTTGTCTAGAATGTACACAAGTGTTGCATGCTTCACTATCCTGTGCGAAATTTCGCAGAGCTCTAAAATTTTACCAGAAACAGCGCTGAAGGCTGCATAAACTTATCAGATCTTACAAAATCGTGGAGAACCTAACAAAATATCGCAAATCTTGAAAATCTCAGGAAATCTTAGAAATTTAACATTATTTGAAAATCTTTTAAAATTAATTTATCTTTGTTTTTGAAGAAATTCTTTAACTTTTTTCTTTAACTGTATTCCTCTAGGAGTTCAAAGAATTTTTTTCTGCACGCTGTGCGTTCCACGCAGAAATGCAAGAACCCGATGTAATAAAAAGGTTGAGCACAAACAACTCTCCATCTTGGCCTAATTTCATACACAGCCAGGTAACTTTCCACCATTAAGCTGTTTAGAAATCATTGTTCGTTATCGATATTAGAGTTTTCTTCAAAGTTGTTGTTAATAAAATAAATAAATAGATAATATAAAAAGGGGCAGCTATTACGGTTTTTCAGTAGTCGCTTATTCGTTGTGTTTATCGTTATTTAGAATTCGATTTGGCTGTGTATGATAACAAACGCCACTACTATATAATAATAATAATAATGATAATGATACAGATATTTACAGAGGAAGGCCTCATTCACTCGAGAGTGCTTTTCATGAGGGTCCTCTATTTAACTAACTGTAGCGATTCACTTAAAACATTATATTTACATAAAATCCAAATAGTAAAAATAGTTCTATAGTTCTATCATGAAAAAGGTATAAAATCAGCTCATTGTCCAAAACTTTTCTTTGAAAATATTAAAGTTTCCTGCCGACTTAATATCAGTGTCCAGTTTATTCCAGTCATCAATGAACAGATAGGATGACACTTGCTTCCCTACTTACTACTCCTAATAACTAATTATTCCTCGTGTCAATTCTCGGAAAATTAAAAGGTAAATAATTTATTTTCGGTTCCATCACGAAGCGATGTTTAAGAAAATAAATCTCAAAAATCTTTGAAATAACTGACAGCTTTTTGGATAGATTTGCCCTACTCTCAACAACGTTCTGTTGGGGTTCTGTTCAACCTCGATTCCAGGACTATCATTGTCTTCAGCCTCTCTTCTTCAGCACAAATGATACCCAAACAACTGGCCGCCCATTCTTACCCTGGGTTCGAGGTTGGGTTCTGTTTGGATACCATCAGAGAAGAAAACAAGAAACATCATATTTTGAAAATCCCTCAGTTATCTGAGAATACATTTTCTTCACTAAAAACTATTCACACATTCAATGATAAAATAAACAAATCTATTATCTTCACACGAAATTTGCTAAAATATGCATAAAAATCTGACGGAACAATCAACATAATTCAAATTAAAAACTATCGAACGAGAAAAATCAGCTTGAAAATATTTTTCAACAATTATCGACATGATCAAGAGAAGTTTAACAACTGTCTTCAAAATGCTGGAACATTTTAACTTGAATAATGTATTAAAAAATATACGGCGGCGCGGCGACAAGAACATTTAGAGTACTACATGAATTCGAACAAAATTGTACGGAAATCCATACATTTTTTTTACCAAGTAGAAAATGAGGTTCGAACGAGCAATTCTTTCTGAAGAATGATCGAAAATCGAGCCCAACCTCGATCGTTTAAATATGATGGGAGTTCTAACGCCAGTCGGTGGTGCCTCCCGTATGTATAAAAATATCGCTCGATCCAGGCTCTATTGTAGGATAGCTACAAAGCCAGACTGTCTGAGAATCAAATATGACCTAAACGGAAAATATAGATCCAGTGTGGTGTGGTAGCTGAACTAATAGAACGGTCCAACTAGAGCAAACCTTTTCGATCAGTTCAACTACTACAGCGCAGATGCATGGTCGAATATTGACGACTTACCAGACTGAATCGCTCGATCGAAGCCTCAAAATCTGGTAAAGGAAAAAGGTCCAGACAAAATCGGCTGAGGTATATTTGCATCCAATTCAACTGATCAATCACTTTATGAAGCATCTTTTGAATTCTTTAACATATATCATGCCATGAAAACTTGTGCCATGAATGCAAAAGTAGAATAATGCTAAAAAATTCCAAAATGTATGGTCACATGAGTTGAAATAGGTGAGACAAACCTTAGCCGATTCTGTCTATGGCAACTACAGTCGACTACAGCCTGATGCTAAGAAGGAAAACATAGTAAGGTATAGTTGTAGCAGCAGCTCTTAGATGTGGTTGTAAAGGGGGATGTAGCTTCGGGAGAGAACGGAACGACATAAATTCACTTGGGAATGGGCTGAAAGGAACAATAAACATAGTACTGGGATAGACCTTGGTTTAATTCAAACACGAGAGAAGGATATGTTAGATTAGACCAATTAGCAATTCTACAAGAGTCTGGATTGAGCGGGTATTTTCATACATTTTATTCGATAGGTTCAACTGAGCGGCGTTTGTTTGACTTCTGCAAAATGTATAAAAATACCGTTCAATCCAATCCATTTTGCAGAACAGCGTAAGAGGTCTACTACGAGGTTTGATGTTTGACGATGGGCATTAAAAGGAAGGGGTGGGACTCAAAATTGGTACATATGTGGAATTTCATGTGATGGGTAATGAAAAATGGGCACACAATGTTCTGCATTCTTGCAACTTTATTGTTTGTCTTCAAAGACACTGCTAAATTAATGATAGAGTTGCCCCTGATAAACTAATCCTAGCTTTCAACTAACTTTTAATTAAGCTACCAAATTAACTTTGAAGAAATGAGCCATTTAAGACGGAAAGTACCGAAAATAGAGCCAACCTCCTTCCCCCAAAGCTACATCCTAAAATCTGCATTTCTTTATATTAAGGTGGGAGATATCTTTTGAGCGGACGGGCAATATTCACTCTCATTTGTCCACACAGCGAAGTCCAATTAATCATCAATTCTATTGGAGTCTCTCATTTTTGTTCGCCAAAATCTCCTCAGTAATCTTCGGACATCGAGGGCGCACGAACAGGTCCGCTTTTTGACGCAGTGCGTGTACGTAATGTGGGAACTGAAAGAAAAAATACGATAAACATTAAGTCCGGCTTGGTGAAGAGAATATGAAGTGATTTCGCATTGATGTGCACCTCCTTAAGGCACAAAATATTATTACAGCTTCAAATCTGTCTCAAATTAGAACGATTTAGCAAATTAGAATTTTTTGCAGCCACTTTTGGCTGAGAGAAGATAATAGGGGACACTTTTTGCGTAGACACTGCAAGTCAAATTACGGCACACATGAAATTCAATATTCTCCGTTGAATGAAAGGCATTAAAAGATAACAAGGGACTTACCAAGGTGACATCCCTGCATTAACAAAAGCATTCCCTCGCCACATTTGCCAGGCTAGAAAAAAAAAATCAAAATTGCGATAGAATCCTATGGCATAAACTGAAGATTAGTTCACCACAAAATGCGTGAAAATCTTATGGGCCTAAGAAAGACAGGGATCAGTCCAAGGTGTCAACAGAGGTGTTAACTAGCATTAATTTTTGGCATTAATTAGCATCTTAGCAAGAAAAGAGCCAACCTTAAAGAAAAAAAGGGGTATATATCCTTACCCCCAAGAGCGAGCTCTGCTATAATTCTAAGGAGGCTTTTTGACGAAGTTGTTGAAGCATTTCCAATGTTTACACATTGCTATTAAGTAACTTCCCAGTAATATGATACAGGAAGCCAGTGGAAATAAAGTAAGAATATGCTAAGCATTTTCTTGATTGAAATAAGTAGTTTCTTGAATAAGTTTTGCCCAGTATTGTTCTCAGTACTGTTCTCAGTTTTTAAGGGATCTGAAAGTTGAGTGTCGTTTCTAATAAGCAGTTTCTAATGACCAAAAATACGTGTGCATCAGCCTTTTTAAACATTTGCAGCCTATGCTGGATAAAGAACTGTAAAAACTAAACGAATCAACTTACATCTTCAAAGAACACATTCACCAAGTCTAAAACTTCCATGATGTTGGCTTTCTGTTTTGGCAAAGCGGCAAACAAACGATTCTGAAAGAAAAGGCTATAATTATGATTTGTTTTCCATATTTTCCTACTGGCATATGTTGACGACTGAGCTAAGATCGGTGTGGGGAATTCTTTACCTTGCTTTAAAGACCCATCGCAGACCGTGATCCTTTGTAGCGCCAAAGTCGACTTCATATTGTCAAAAAGTCATTTTTGGCCTGAATCCTTCTGTCGTGCTTTTCATTCTGCGCAAAAAGGGTCATGGCTGAAAAAATGTCTTTTGTTGTTGTTTTTTGTTTTTGTTTGTTTGTTTGTTTATTTTTCTTTTCTTTTTTGCTTTGTTCGTAGTTAAGTCTAATTTATACAAATGTACTTTTTCAATTTTTTTCAAGGCCTCGGGGTTGACATTTTATTTGCTCCTCTTGGTATCGTACTCGTAGTGTTGTAAAGTAGGTTAAGTAATGTAGGTAGTAATTTGTTATGTAAATTTTTAGATGGTATATATGAAAAAAAAGGTCTTTAAGGTAGGGATTCTCAGCTAGAGACAAACTGGTGTCTGGCTGATTGATCACATAAAAATACCTGTCGGAAGTCTATTCATATCTCAGCAGTCCCAAACATATAGAGAATCTATCTTCGTCAGAACGAAGTACAAAGATTAATCTCCACGATGGAGAGGAGTCTGTAACATTACGTGGCATATACGGGTCTTGCATATACGGGCGAGACATATAAGGGCCTTTCAAAGTAATCTGCGGGTCTGTAACTTTACGTGACATATACGGGCGTGACATATAAGGGCCTTTCATAGTAAACTGCGGGTCTGTAACTTTACGTGAGATATACGGGCGTGGCATATACGGGCCTTACATATACGGGCGTGATATATACGGGCCATTCATAGTAAACAGCGGGTCTGTAACGATTCATGATATATACGGGCGTGACATCTACGGGTCTTTCATAATAAACTGCAGGTTTGTAATGTTACGTGACATATATGGGCATGGCGTGTACGGGCTTTATAAATAAGTCAACTACCTGTACAAGAACCAACCAACGCCCTTTTCCAATTTTGGGATTTCCTCTTGCTAAACAATATCCACGCATTTGTCAATATCATCAAGCACAAAAGGAAGTCTAATTTCAGATTTGCATATGCAAATTTTGAGTTAGCTGTTTATTTCCGTCAATTAACTTTAAAATTTGCTTTGAAAGGGACGACAGACCTAAAAGCAACGTCTCATAATTGTGTACAATCTTAGAAAGGTTGAGTGTATAAACTTACGGCTTCCTCTTTGTATGGAGAATTCTCGCTTGTGAGGATCAAAATTTGGCAACTATAAATGATAAAAATAGGAAATATTAGCATGTCATAACCATCAAAATTTATGTACAATCGCATATGTGTGGGGAGTTCATTTGAATTGCAATTTGAATAAATTGATTAAAGGACATATGTCACATTAGCAATTGGTTAATACAACAAACAACTTTGGAGTGGAATTCTATTGTTTCGAGACTTTTCATTTATGTTTCATGAATTTTTATTGCAATGAAAATTCAGCCTCGATCCTGTGCTTTGTAATAAACAATAGAGAGAATTGTATTGCATTAACCAATCAGCTTCATGACACATGCCCTTTAAGTAGTTAACAGTGGAAACAGAACAAGTTCCGGCATTTGACAATAGACATTTTAGCCATTCTACAAAAGAGTCTAGATCAAGCGTTTTTTTATACATTTTCATACGAGACGTTCGACTGAGTGGCGTTTGAGCTTCTTTAACTTTAAAATGTGCGTGGAAAAGGACGACAGACCTAAAAGCAACGTCTCATAATTGTGTACAATCTTAGAAAGGTTGAGTGTATAAACTTACGGCTTCCTCTTTGTATGGAGAATTCTCGCTTGTGAGGATCAAAATTTGGCAACTATAAATGATAAAAATAGGAAATATTAGCATGTCATAACCATCAAAATTTATGTACAATCGCATATGTGTGGGGAGTTCATTTGAATTGCAATTTGAATAAATTGATTAAAGGACATATGTCACATTAGCAATTGGTTAATACAACAAACAAGTTTGGAGTGAAATTCCATTGTTTCGAGACTTTTCATTTATGTTTCATGAATTTTTATTGCAATGAAAATTCAGCCTCGATCCTGTGCTTTGTAATAAACAATAGAGAGAATTGTATTGCATTAACCAATCAGCTTCATGACATATGCCCTTTAAGTAGTTAACAGTGGAAACAGAACAAGTTCCGGCATTTGACAATAGACATTTTAGCTATTCTACAAAAGAGTCTGGATCAAGCGTTTTTTTATACATTTTCATACAAGAGGTTCGATTGAGTGGCGTTTGAGCTTCTATCCCCATTATGCACATTCGAAAATTCTACGAAATGTATCAAAATATCATTCGATTTAGATTCTTTTTTAGAATAGCTAAAAGGTCTATTCTTAGTACCTAGAGCACAGGATGAAATGTCTGACACCCAAGTGGCCGAAGCATTTTTGCGATTTTTCTCTTGTGAGAACTGAAACGAAAGGTAAATTCGACTTTACGAAAATCCCTTGTTTGCGAAATGCCTGAAAAATGTCCTGAAACACTTGACCAACTCGTAAAGAAACTTCTTACAACCAATGGATTTTCGTAAAGTTAATTTACCCTTTTTTCCTTGCTCATAAAAATTCAAGAAAAATCACAAGATATTTCTGTCTTTCTGCTATCAAGCGAAATTCATATTCATCCAGTATTTTCTATATTACAATTTTTCAAACGCTTGAATATTTTTGGCGCATACGGTAAAGAAATACTTGGCAAGTATTCAGCAGGAATTCTAAATTCCTTCTTTTACCGGGAAGAAATTCCAGCCTTAAACACTGATGATTTACTTTTATGTCAAACCTATGGTTCGCCATTCAACGTCTTTATCGAAATAATTAGCCAGTCGTCTCTTTAGCACACTTTATCAAAAAACTTAATCCCAACACAGTCATAATTAGGTAGGCTAGTGAGTTAGGTTAAACAAAACATTTAAATTGATGATGTTTATAGAACAAAAATTTACGATAATTGAACTTGAGCAAAACGAGCAAAAGATACATACGCAAGCTTCTTTGAGACATCAGCAAACATGTCTGGACGACTGCAAAAAGATGAATGGTTGTCCAATTAAAATGGACTAATATGCAGTTTTCAATTTCCAGGTTTTCATGAATAAGTAAATAAATTCTTCTGAACTTTGGACCAAATGATCAGCCCTGACTAGAAATGAAATTCTTACAATGGAAATTGGCAAGCTAAAGATAATCAAAACGGATTACACTGTCAATAAAACAAACAACGATTTCAAAATATAACCAATAGCATTTATCAATTCATTTGCAATTGAAAATTAAAGCTGTTTTAAAAAGATAATGACGTTCTTATCTTTGTCTGATACAGATCAATCAAGAATGTGTTTCCTTAAAACTGTCGGTGTAAATTCTACGACCAATTTCGAATGACTTGACAGAAACTTTGGATACTTTGCTATAAGCCTGTCGTTGGAGTTTTTAAAAATCTTGAATATTTTTCGAAACTACAGCATCTTTCACATTTAAACAAATTCGAGGATGTGACGCCATCAAATTTCTAAATCGTAAACCAGAAGAGTTATGCTTGACAATATATTGCAGACATTCATAAACTATGGTTTTTTGGACATTATTCTATTATGGTTTCTCGACAGCTGTAGAAATTACGATGGTTTCAAGCTTGTTACAACATTTGTCTTGAATTCTTATAAAACAAGAAAACTACTCTTATTCTAAAAACGTTGAAAACATTGGAAAATTTCAAAGGTAGAATTATAGCAAAGTAGCTAAAATGCCTTTCAAGTCACTCAGTTCAAAGAAATAGATCATAGAATTTTACATCAACAGTTTTAAAGATTTGGAGCCAGTCCAGCTTCGAAGATTGGATGATGGTAAAATATCAGATTCATCTGACAGTTCTACTTAGTTTTGTTCGACCCAAAATTTAGAATCATCGTGCGTACAGTGTTGTGGCGCAGTGGTGTAATCCTCTGACTTTGCAGCCAGAACAGTCAAGCGAACAGGGTTCGATAGCAGGTAGAGCCTCACCACGATTAGGTCTTCTCGACTTCCGCGATCCAAGCCGTAACTTCACCTACACTGTAAACCCAAGATTTGTGCTCAGATGAGCACATTTTGTCACACAGACTTTTAAATAAGTGTTTCTATTTATAGCTGTTTACCCCCAATGCGTTACCTGTTTTTATCAGCTTAAATCTGCAAACACGTCAGAACACATGATTCTAATCTTTTAAGAGCTTCTTTTGGTGGATTCAAAGACATGCGTAAAATCAAAGACTTTTAACTTTTAATGCTTTTCACTTTCCTAAATAAACTCAGCTAATACCGTACTTTTCCTCTGTTAAGTACCCGTCTTGAATACGCGCCCCTCATCTCATTATTTTATTACGAAGGGAGGAGAACATTAATCCGAAAGCAGCATTGGACATTTTGGGACTGTAAAGATCTTAGATCTCTGGGATTTTGAAAGTTGTGAGACCTTTTCTTGGACAAATGTATGCCAATAAGCCCTTCAAAAAGTGCAAATTTTGATAACCATAATTGGTGGACGAACGAGAAAATACGATGAATTAAAATCTATACGTTTCCAATTGAAAATTTTTGAAAAGAGCTCCCGAAAAGGTTTTCAAGACATCTTTTGAAAAATCGGAAACAATGTCCCATTTTACAGTTTAATGATACTTTCGCTTGAAATTAGTTGTATTGACATGACTATAACCTGCTCCGTTTCCAAGGCAAAATCACACAGGACTTTCCAGTTTTTCCTGTTATGTTGAAGATAAATCTTTGAACTTCACAGCGGAACAAACAAAACATTCATATCTCTTATGATTGGTCAGTTATTTTGAAGTTTACTTTCTTGCGGCTTGGGTGAAGCCATCAAACCAACTGCAGAAAACAATGGGCACGTGCCTAAGAAATGGTTTTTACAGATTTGTTTATAACTTGGCGATGGAGCCCATTCAATACTTCAAATGTAAATATCGCAAGCAAAGAACCTAGCCAAAAGATTTTCAGGTGCTTTTGAAGGTAATTTTTAACAAGTTTCAGGCGAAACTTTTTCGGCAATTTTAGCGCCCAAAATTTTTCAATCATAGTGCTAATTTACTCACTTCATGTATGCCTTTACGAACTGCGCCATATTGTGTGCATTTTGATTGTTGGACAATTCTTTGATGTATTGATCCACTTTCTCCATGTTCACTTTCTTCGCTTTCTACAAAAATGCAGATGAAACTCTGCTATAGCAAACATTGAAAATAAATTCTGCAAAGCTAAGCTTCCCTTGAAAGGAAGTAGCTCAGTTCATTTCATTTTAAAATTCCACTACATACAAATGCCATAATAAATTACAATACACTATCACAACAATTTACAATAAAGAAATCCAACTAACAAAATAGCAACTTCATAATGGATTTGCATGCAGGGAATTTCTTAAAGGAGGAGCTCTCTCAATAGGTAAACTAATCGAGGAGAGCTGTTCATCCTTAGAAGAAAAATATTTCATGAGCTCGATTCATTCTAGTAAAAACATTGAGCGAGAAACGAGAATGTACTTCCAACTATATTCAATGTCTTAACAAATCTTTAACAGAACATAATTGTTCTTAAAGTGAATAACCTGAACTATATGGTGTGGTTGGTTCCATAAATACGACAAAGGGAAAACTAAAGAAGCCACTGTTTCTCTTGGCTTTGCTCTCTAGGGACACATTGGATTATCAAATAAAACAGCTTATTAAGATCACTTTGAAATAATTCTGGGGATTTCTATATTGAAGTTGAATTAGCGAGGTTATAAGCTTTTCAAATAAACTGGACCACACTAGTATTTCGGGGACGCAAGATTCAAGTCTCAAGACGTTTAAGCCACACTTTAGTTCGATCCTTTGAGCTTGCTTCAAGAGATGTGTTGTGATAGATGCAAATAGTCCTTCCTTCCTAATGCTCGAGAAAGCGGAACATCTTAATAACAAGCTTCCATTCAAAGAATTCCTTCAAGACATATTTGTGACATAGTTTCAAGAAGAATTGACGGAGCAACTTACATTTCCAAAATGGTGCCAAATCAGAAACTTCTCCGATGAACTTGAGAAGCCTTTTGTCTCCAAATGCCATGAAGCAAGCTGAAATGGAAACATGTGTCATTTCTTAACATGCACGAGTAAAGAATTCTTCCTTTTCCTTCGACCTAGACCATGACCCACTGTCCTACCTTACAGATGTCTTTTTCTTCCTCTTATAACAGACAACTTTCCTTCCTCCTGACCAACATCGGGATATTTCAAAGAACGTATACCCTTATTAACACAGCATGTTTCATAACAAAATGCAAAGATTTTAGATGACCAAACACAGGAAAACAAAATCCTTTGGGAAGCAGCTTTGTAAAAACTGATGATGAAATATTATACGACAGCATGGACAAAACTTACGCTTTTTATAGGTTGATTAAAAAAATATCCCCTCTTTGAAAAATCGTCACAGCAAAAGTAGTTGTGCTATATCATAAAAATTGATTCTTTTAATAAAAAAATTGAAGTATTTTCTGTATTTTTGGCAATCTTCTGAGCAATTTTCTCTTGGCAAAGTTTTCAAATGCGTTGATTATTTTTAGTCTACTTATTAGCAAGTATGGAGAAAATCAAATATACCCAATCACCCCTAGAATACAAGTCAATCGACCAAACAATCTAAATCAATCGACCAAAATCGACCAACTAATCAATAAATCAATTGATTGATCAACCAATTAACCAATTAATCAATATTGTGTTACCTTTTCTTCACCCCATTCTCTGAAGCCTGCACTTCTACCGGCTGGATCCACAAGTACAAGACCAACAATCAACTCTGGTTTCAGCATCTAAAAATATAATAATAATATACATGATAAAAACACAACTTGCAAACGTTTCAATATAAAATCTTTGTCAGTGTATTTACAATCCAAGACAGCCAAGCATTTATACGCTAAACCTAGAATTTAAATGATAGTTTGTTTTTCTACACCCTAGACAAACAAAAGAAAAGATTATCATTTTAAAATACTCAGTGGCGGACACTTGGGGGGGGGGGGCCAGGGGGTGCGATCGCCCCCCAATGTTGGCTAGAACAAAGGTCTTTTGTTCGAAGACAATAGAAATAAACAATGCTTTTTAACTGAAACAATAGCTTCGCCCCCCTAATATTTGGCAAAGTGTCCGCCACTGAAAATACTATCAAAATAAAAAGAAATTATTTACACATAGACAAAGCAGCATGGAAGCAAGTAATGAATTTCTCAATACAAAACCCTTCCTCAAAAATGTTTCCCCCTTTTTTTGAATTTGAACTAAAAGAAACGCTCTCTAAATCTTACTGACAAGGGACTGAAAGCTCTATGTGATAAAAACTTTTTACAACCCGAGACAACAGGCGAGGGATATTAACCAGTGATATTAGCCAATAATATACATGTTTATACAGGGTAACAGACCAAGAAAATACTGTTATCAACAAGGACCCTGTTAAAATTAAAATGCAATAAAAATAATCATTAGTCAGCTTGAAACAATGTAAAGGTCAAGGTGATTACAAGAATATTTACAAGAGTATCTTATTTACAGATATGCAGCTTTCAATTTCTTTTGGTTGAGGATACTGCAGAATCTGTTCTCTCTGTTTTGATTTGATCTTATCAGAATTTATCACAAGTAATCAAAAATTACTCACTGAAAGATGAAGCAAAACATTTGCTCCAGCACCAACTCCAAATCCAATTACATCTTTTGTTAAGCTGTTTGTAAAAACAATTTCATATGGTGAATTGAACAGTAGCATGAGCTGTGCAGGGATCTGCACTTTTGGGTCCTGTCCATACTGCTCCATATTCAGATGAAAACAGAGCAAAAGTTGACTGTTTTTGCCTTCCGCTTAAACTACTCCACTCTGTCAAATTACATCTTTGTTAAGCCAGTTGCAAAAAGCAATTCCATACAATCAAATTTATGATATATTCCCATATTTTAGAATGAGCTATGCAGTCCTTTTCGGGAATAAAACAACACGCGTGCAGCAAAACACACAGGCAAATTTATTTGCACGTGTGATTTGCACACATAGTTATTCAAGATGGTATTTGAGAAGTGACACAAAAATAGGTCTTCAAGTCTCCCTTTACTGATAAAGATAATCACACTACCTATAAATGAATATCATCGTTTATGTGTCAGTTAAGTTTTTGTTTTTACAGGACTATCCTCAGCAGTTTCTTTCTCGGTAAACTCAGACTTGTCTAGTGTCCGACTCTTCCGAACTATCAATGTCAACAGGACAAATATGTTGTCTGCTCAGTTCATTTTCTTCATGAACATCGGTATCGGCAACAACAATCACCTTCGTTCTATGAGCATCAAGTGTCGCAATTATTTCATATTGTGGAAATTGCCAATTGGGACTTTGTCGAAAGTGTTATAGGATATGTCAGTAGTCATGGCTTATTAAAGCACCATGCTTTGACATTAGATGCGTCGAGCATCAAAGTACCACTTTACTTAAGCAAAATAACACTTTGCGCATGCGGTGAAAAGCACTCGTAACTCAATTTGCGTGTGTGCCAACGTGTGCGTGTGTGATCGCACGTGTCAAACGAAAAGGCCTGGCTATGAAGGGATTTGCACATTTGGGCCCTGTTCAAATTGCTCATATTCAGATAGTTATGGAGCAAAACTTGTCTGTTTTTGCGTTCCGCTCAAACTACTCCACTCCAAACACTCCTGCATACTTTAGTATGGGTCATATTTCATCAAAATACACAGTGATTCCTTGTTACTCCATATGAGCTATTTCCTTCATCTCCTTTGGTCTGGGACGACAAGGATATTACATTAAGTAAAAAAATAACTTACTTAAAATGTTCCAAAACCGTGATTAGCATTTTTGCCATCTGAGGTAAACTAGGAAACTGATATCTGAAAGGAAAAAATTAGAAAACCTTGTGAAAAATTTGCAGAAAGATGTATAAAAACATCACTTGATCCATCCAGAATCTTTTGCAGAATAGCTACAGTAAAAGGTCTATTGTGGATTTGAAACAAAGCCAGCACAGGACCACCTAAATTTCCTTTGGGCATATTATATGCACTTAAGCTCTATTTACACAGTCAAACTTTGTGGCACAGCACAAATAAAACTACTACCCATACCTAAATTTATCTGAGCTGGGGAGAAAACATGGCAAGTTAGTGCCAGCAGGGGTAAGAATGATACACATATACCATAACACAACAGCTTGGCTGATAAAAATTCATAATGCACACATGATGCTCAAGCAATTTTTTCATATGGGTGTGTACTGAGTTTTATCTGTGCAGTGCCAGAAAGTTTAAAGTATGTTCTAAGGAACAGAAGACCAATGATAGAGTTTCAGACAGTTGCTCCTGAAGATTAAATTGAAAAACCATTTCTGATGGATACAATTATTGTTAAAGCCAGTATAAAGACAGACAAAACTTCAAATCTGCCTCCTAAAAGGACTTTGATTTAATGTGTGTTGCTTTTACCAAAAAACAGCCACATAGTTTAGGCTGCTTTCGTTTTCTTTCATTTCAAGCAACTCGCAAAGTAGTATCATTATCATGGCCATCTGTTGGCAGTCTTAAGCCATGGCCAAACAAGCTAACATTCTTTAACAATATTTTGAAATCCGCTTGCCAAGCTGGATGTCCTGTTTGGCAATGTAGCCAAAACATTGCTTCCCAGGCAGACTTATCGAGGAGAATTCATGAAGCAAGGTTTTTGAAGAAATTCGAAAACTATTTTCTACTTGCAAAAATAAGTGAAAACTTTTTGTCAAGCAATTGTTTGTGATCTGATCTGACCAATCAGTTTCATTGAATTACTAAATTATAGAGCTTGTGCTTGGCAAGCAAATCTGAAATATTTGGCAAAAAAGTGTGCTCATTTGGCCAGGGCTGGGCTGTTCAACTATCTTGTACATCTTACTATAGTCTGTCTCAGACTTGATTTCACATGAAAATGCTGGTGAATAATGATGATTGAAGTGTTTTGTACGAGTGATTCTGCCTTATTAGAAACCTCATGTGAAATTTAATTTGGAACAGGCTTTGGATAAAATATGCAGCTTCAAGAAAATGGAAAATATCTCTGTTCCAAGCTGATACAAAAATAACAAAGACGGTTTAACTTACTNTCTGCCTTATTAGAAACCTCATGTGAAATTTAATTTGGAACAGGCTTTGGATAAAATATGCAGCTTCAAGAAAATGGAAAATATCTCTGTTCCAAGCTGATACAAAAATAACAAAGACGGTTTAACTTACTGAGAAGAAAACTTGTCAGCCCCATGTTGCTGAAAAGAAAGCAAAGAAAAATAAATAATTTGTGGAATGAGCATTTGATTAACAGTTTAACGAACGATTATTTTTTTGTTCTTCTGTAAAATGTTAGAATTTATTCATTAAAATAGCACTTTCAAAAATGAAAAATCTGCGTGATATGGTCTATCACAAAACTGCAATATCACATTTTCAATAGAAATTCAGAGACAGCGTAGTATTAGTAGTAGTAGTAGTAGTAATTTATTTTAAATGGGCTGATATTTCTAGCTATTTAAAGCTAATTTAGGCCCACTATGCATGCCGCATCCAGGCATAGGACCCCTAGTTTAACGTCCCTTCCGAGGGACGGCGCGAGGTGAGTTGTGAGGTCAGGCCCCAGAGGTCACCCATCCGGAGTTTGACCTCACTTGACCGAGCTTAACTTCAGTCACCTGACGGAAACTGTTCAAGCCACTCACCCCCGTCCCAATAAAGGGGCTCTGTCACCATTGTAAACAAATCTGCAGACATCATTGTTTCAGGCATGTGTCTATTGTTTTTTGGAGTTTGTTTGGTGCCTTCACCCAAGCCACCAAAAAGTAACTGACTAAAATCCACTCATACTGCATATTCAAACAATTTTAAAAGATATTTAATGTTTCGTTGGTTCCTTTGTGAAGTACACAGATTTATCTCCAAATAACTGTAACACTTTTATTTTGAAAGAAAATGACAAGTCTGTGTGATATTGCCTAAAAAAATGCAAAATCACTGTTTTGACAACAATTCGGAGATGGAAACTCTTTAGGCAATCAAAATACTACCAAAATAAAATTCATCCAAGATACTAACTTGTCCCGGTGCATCAATATGATATATTTTAAATTTATCCCATAACTGTAGATTATCTTCGTGATGAAAGAATTCCTTGAAGCTGCTGTCTGTATACAAAAAATCACAATGCATAAGAAGATATAGAATTTCAACATTTTCCAATATTCTTGTGAACCTCTTGGAGAGCAGAAATGGGACACGCATGGCTAACCTAGCCTGTTGTTTTTAATACTCTTGAAATAGTTGGAAGTCAAAGATCTTTCATGATGCTGCGCTTTTAACCTTTGGTAGCTGCACTTAGTGTGAAAAGGGTTAGGGACCAGTCATTAAAAGTTGGCATGGACTACGAGGTGTTATCCTGACTATATTGGGTGGGCAAAGGGAGTTTTGCTGACCTAAGAACGCCTAAGAATAATGGGGTGGACATTCACTCCAGTCAACCATCTTGCACCACTACTATTATGATAACAAATTTGAATACTGTCCAGGTGACATTGCCTATCTAACCACTTGATTTATAACTTGCACTACCTAAGTTATGAATCCAGAGAAACAAATGAAAGCGTGTTTTATAAGAAAGCTACACAACCTTGCTCCCAAGGGTATCTGTTGTTGTCAATAGGAGGCTAGATCTCAACGGATACCTTTGGGACTGGTTGCCAAATTTGGCAGATTTTGATTGGAGTAATTAGCATAATTGGTAGAAAGCAGGTCCTTTCGAATCCCATATTTGACATTTAGAAACTTATATTCCATGGTTCGAACACCACTCATTGTAACCGAAGCCATTTGAATGTTCTTCATTTTGACTGAATGCCAGGTTTTGAAAGTGAGCAACTTCTTTTGTTTCGAAAGGAGCCAATCAAATTACCGAATACCCAAACAGGCTCGAAGGTCAATGTAGGCGTTGCAGTTTAGGGAAAACCTTCATTGTCACTGGGTACCAAGTTGAAAGCTATAAGGTCTTTGGATTTCAAATCATTTTTAATCACCCCTACTTAGTATTAGCTTCTAGTTATGAATAGGGATTTACAACTATAAACAGATCCTGACTAAAAGAATGGATTATCCATGGATAATCATGTTAAGATTTCTGGGATTCTGGGCAACTGTCCCAATGTGGTTATGAATGAGTGAACGAGAAGGTCCTTCTCAGCTAAAGATATATATGTTTCAATAACAAATCCTATTAGTAATCTCTAGTCTAATTCCTTGCAATGGTTTAATGTCTCACTGTTTTTGCTGGATTACTAAAGAGCTCAGCAACAGATAAAAGCTTAGCAATTTTAGTTTCAAGGCAACCATTCTAGGATAGACTATCAACGTGCATCTGAAATCAGCCAATTGATCAACCAATCAATTAAAATCATTGACTGACTATTGCAATGACTGACTGACAAACTTGTTCAATTCAAAAAAAGTTTGATAGTGAAAAAAGGAGTTCAAAAGGTCAGAGATCATCTCGATAGTTTGACTAGCAATACTTCAATACAATTTGTCATATTCATCTTTGGCAGACACTTTGCCAAAGATGGGGGGGGGGGGGCGGGGGCAAAGCCAATGTTTCAATCCAAAAGATCTTTGCTCCAGACAACATTAGGGGTGACCACACCCCTTGCCCTCTAGTGTCCACTACTGCCAAATGAGGCGTTGTTGAGACTGAACTGAAGGTGTTGTTGAGACACAATTTGGTCTTGCATCATTCTAATTGGACGCGCGGAACTCCCATGGGACCTAGTATGTGAAAATGATATTTCCTTGATTTTGAAAATGCACTAACACAAGATCTTTCATAAAGTAATTTTATGTTTTGAAGCAAATGACAAAATAATGAGGGAAATATGTACTTGAGTGTAAATTTAGGGTTTTTCATCAATGTCATGGCTGAAAGTAGGTTCCTGAGATCCTTAAAATTTATCACGGCACTGCAGGAGCTCAATGTAGCATTGAGGTTAGAACCTTTCTTGTAGAGTGCTGCAAACATCTTTTACAAGATGCAACTGTTAAAATTGTAAAAGACGCAATGTCTTGCTTTATCAATAGATATTTTGAAAGCAAAAATAATTATGATGGGTCTAAATATTCTAAAACTTACGATTCAATCCAATATCGTGGAAAGTAATCAAGGAAGCAACTTTCTTGCGTTCAGGAGCTTTTTCCTACAAAAAATTTCAAACGGTTATCCAATGTTACTTTGTGGTTTCTTTCTCTAACCTGTATTACCCCTACCCTTCTGTTCTCTGTAAAACTATCCAAAATTTGCCCATTACACAAGGACATAACCTATGGGAGAGTTGGGGCGTGTACGTACAGTAGATGTCCTCAAAAAGGTTTTGACAATGCTGCTTATATAAATGTTCCCACTTCACTTTCCCACACAACTGAAAATTATATTTGTAAAAAAAATGCCCAAATTTGTTTGTGCTATCATGATTATTTTTGATACATTGTAAGCAATATCCACTTCATTCTCTTTTATGGTAAATTTGTCTGTATATTAGTAAAAATGTTTTTAGCATCATGGTTTTTAGTATTGGTTCTTTTAAATTTAAAGTTTTCTATATTGAAATGAGGTTTTATCTGCATTTACAGTATACGAAGGCTCCTTATTTGCATTCATGTGAAGGCCCCTCCAAAATGAGTACTTCTGCTGAAGTGAAAAGTTACCCTTTCACTAGCTAAATACTCTTCAAATCTTCAAATGTGATATAAAACTTTATTATCGAGCCCTTCCCTTTTAAAAATCAGGTTTTTGCTAGTTTTGGTCCTGGTATGCAGGTTCTCAAGTCCCTATCACTATTCTCTGCAGACTGTTCCAGTGAAGGACATGCTCTCCTGAGGTCAGAATTACGTTTTTAAGCCAATTGCAGAGTCAGGTGCAATCTTGATAAGGCTTTCATGCAATTAAATTTTAAGATATTTAAGTCATAAAGATTATTTTGTGATCTTTTAAATATTAATCAAAATCCTAAAATTAATCATGAATCAGTAACCACATTTGTAAGTGATCTTGCATGATGTGTACTCATTTCAGCTGTAATGAAATTAATTCCTGCAAAGCCTGCAGTGATTACTGGTTTGACTTGTTAGACCTGTATTCCTCCAGTCTGCAGCATTGCCCATTTGCTGCATGCCTTCTTTACTCCTCAGCACTGGGCAAAAAATAGGCCTGCACGTTTTTCAAAAGAAACTTGGATCAGCACTTAGTACTACACGTTTTTTCTTTTATAAGAAACTTGGATAAGCCCATAGTACTAAAAGTTTCTTAATTTTACGTGAAAATTTCAGTTTTTTAATACTAAAAGTTTCTTAATGTGTTTCTTATTTTTTGGATGCATTTAGGATGCATGTAGTTTCTACCACTGCCAAGTACTCGTTTCTTGACAGACAGCACAATTTTTAGCGAAAAGGAGAGTTTTATTTGATTCAAAACATAAATCTATCATGAATATTACTAAAATATAAAGGCTCAACGAC
>REGL01000703.1:74446-85834 GCA_004194395.1 Aurelia aurita complex sp. Pacific | reverse complement strand
TTGGCTTCTGCACAAAATAAATAAAATGCCCGAGGCAGAAGTTTAGATATATCCTTCTTCTTTCGATATGTGCTAATATTTGCTCTTGAAAACCATTTCTGAAATGCACAACGAGAGCGCTAGCGACCCGAGTTTCAGGGCAATTTTTGCGGCTTGCTTTGTTTTTGTTTATGTCTTAACCAACCGAGCATGGAATTCGCTTTGTCTGCAATCACAAAGTGCTTTGAATCTAGGTGTCAATGAAAAGTAGCCAGTTCTATTGTAACATTATCTGTCCTTGTTGTTTGGCATACAAACGAATGTGTTGAAAACGATGGCAGACTTTGCAAAAATAGCAAACGTTGCCTATGATTGACACCCCATTTCAAAGCGATTAGCGGTCACAGACAAAGGATTTTAACGGTTGAGCAATCAACTCAAGAATGTAAATAAAACAGACTGCAAAAGTTCCCTGAAATATTGGCATGGTGGCTAACTCAATCATTGCACATGCGAAGGAGAAGAAATAAGTATCTATGGAAAGGTGGAAGAGTTCAGAAGCTGAAGCGTGATGTCTCGTTCAATTCTTACCTTGACCATCCACCCGGGACACCCCTGAAATTCTCCATCCCCTGGGCATTTGTAAGTTTTTCCTGGGTCAGGGGAATTTGACAGCGTCAGGAACTTCCGCATAATACAACTGGGAATATTCCATGTTCTCAGTGCGCAGCCTCAGGGCATTTGCCAAAAAATAATTTGAATAAATTTATTGCCGGTTTCTGAATTAAATAAATTAAAGTAAGGTGGTAGCTGTTTAGCTCGCTTTCAACTGAAGCCTTGGCCCAACCTCGATTCCAGGGCTATCATTGTCTTCAGCCTCTCTTCTGGCCTTGGCCTTGTTAGAAAAACGCCGCAAATTTTAACCTCTATTTCATCGCTCAATCCCTCGCCTTAGTTTCTAATTGGCCAATATGAAAACTTTAGCCGGCTGTAAGAATGAAAAGGTCACATCATATTTGACGATTTACTAGGAAAATCTTCAGCTAAACTGATTTACTTTGAAGATCCGGACGTCGGAATGATCTCTCTATTTCGAGATAATATGCAATGAACATGTTTACCATTTTATGTGCTAAGAATGAATACTTTGCCGTGTGTTTTCTGGTTTGTAAATGTATGTTGCTAAATGCATAACACGAAATCATGGGAATATTAATGGCACTGTGTTCTTGATGGCCATAAGTTCAGTTTTCAACTTTCCATCGTTCCAATGGTTTCGGTCCTGGTCTTCCTTATGCTAAGGTATTGTTCACGAAAACTAAGCTGACACGAAAGCATAGGGATAAAAAACATTGCACGATTGGTTAACGCATCTTTAATTTGCTTCAAAGGCTCAAAGGAACTTCGGGTACTTGGTTACAAATCTTCATTGGCAATCTTTGACACCTCGAATATTTTCAGAATTACAGTGTTTTCTTCGTTTCAAACAGTTTTCAAGTTGTGACGTCATCAAACTGCTAAATCGTAAACCACAAAAGCTAAAGATTTGTGCTTACCACCATACGCGCATTTTTTTATAAGAAACTAAGAATTTGGGCCAGTACTGAAAGTTTCTTAAAATTATCAGATTTTGAGTACTCAGAGTTTCTTACGAGTTCCTTAGAGGTTAGATGACAATCTTCATGTTCACTACCTGTGCCCTTGTGAACATTTCAAAACAAGGTTTTTAAGCCTTCCCAATGCTTAGGCATTACTCAAGTACCTTACAAGTAACAAGATACTGGAAAAAATTGAAAGTAAAGTAAAAATATGTCAAGGATTTCCTTTATCAAAGTAAATAGTTTCTTAAATTATATTTTACCAGTACTGGTTTTTCTTAAATTTTTGGTGATCTGAGAGTTGAGTTTCTTATGGGCAGTTTCCTTTGAAGCGTTTGAAGCGAACGAAAGATGTATTGATCAATCAATCGTGCAATGTTCTTTAAAGATTTGATCCCTATGCTGAAAACGAAGCAATAAGCAAGTGTGGATTAAACAGGGGAAAAGTAACGACTTGAATTAAAGAAACAAGATCCGTGCCAGGATATACTCGTTCCAATATCAACAAAAATTACTCAGTACCATCCAGTACCGCGAGGTCTTTCAAATTTATACATGTACCTCAAGAGTTGCAACACATCAATAATATAGAAATTTTGTAAAAGACAATAAACAGTTCTCAGAGGTGTGAAATCTATTCTTCAGAAGGCGCTTCTGGGAAACCTGAATCTTTGTTTCACAAAATCCCACAAACTTTTCTCTTGTTTTGCAACATATGGTTTCAAATAACGGGGAAGAGCTATGCGTAAGACAAAGCGACTGAACCTGTCCACATACTCTTGGGATGACGTTCGTGGTCTAACGGTAGGTCTGATGTTCTTACTTGAGGAGTCAAAGAAACCGCTGTTCTAAGCTACAAACGGCATACCTTTTCGTGAATAGTCTCCCAATCGATGACAAAATCCCCTTCTTGGATTGTAAACATCGTTAATTCCTGCTTCCTCGCAGCGAGTCTGCTAGCATAATATTTTGAAATATGGAAAAGGCAGTTGGTTCAACAAGGTCGAAGAAGGATTTTCCAACTTAAGATTTTATCTCGATAGAAATGCGTAGAATAAAAAGAGATTTGAGTGTTAAGTTTCAATGAACAATGTGTCTTGAAACAAAGGTACCTAAAGTCTTTTACTTTTGTGATAAACATGTTGTTGCAAAATTATATCTGGTCTTTTATGGTGCTGGATTTGACTAAATGCCCGTAAATTCCTCTTAGATATATCATAATCTTCTGAAATTTGCATATAGGCGCCAGAACTTCGAAGGTTATCGAACGACAACTTTTAACACTTGCCAAGAAGGTGTTGTGGCGCAGTGGTGTAATCCTCTGACATTGCAGCCAGAACAGTCAGGCGGAGAGGGTTCGATCCAAGGTAGAGCCCCACCACTTGAGCGTCATGACAAGGGGTCACCTTCACCTTCACCAAGACAAAGTCGTCTGAATAGTGGGAAGCAATATTCTGCGAGAGGGAAAAACATTTTACCAAGTACGCAACTTTCAAATGCTTTTGCAGCTATAGCTGGATCTAAGAAACTCTCCTCACTACTTGTTGCAAGTTCAGTTCCCGGCGGCCCAATTTCATCCCTAGACCCGAGAGTGAGTTCGCTGCTCTGCCTCCACTCTGGAATACAAGTGGCTGTTCTGCAATGTGATTGGTTGTTCAAAAACAATAGAAGGTATAAATAATTTCTGCAATCTTTACAAATTATTCAAATAAGAGCAACATACATTAGTCACCGAGCACGTGTCACTTTGTTGCTTGGAATCGAGGTCAAATAATTAGTAATTAGCGTTACCCGGCCAAGCACAAATCCACAATGGCTGCTAATCTGCCCTTATTTTGGGAGGATTTGTGCAATATACAATGATGTAACAAGTCTACGTCATCCCTTGCCACATCCTCGTTGCCGCAGCCACAGCCTCCGCACAGACTTGACTATTGTGGAGGAATGGAGCGGAAAGGGACTGCACTCCTCCACAATAGTAACGTCTGTATGCAGGCTACGTTTGCCTCGTTTCTCAAATGAAACGCAGGGCAATATACTGATTGACTGGCTAATCACTCTATAAAAACCACAAGATGATTGGAATAGTTTCTCTTTTATCAGTTGCACGGTTTCTGGAGCCTAGGATGACCTCGCTTGGCCACTTCCTTATCAAAAGTACATGTTGTAATAAGAATAAAATCGGATAAATCATTTCGCAGTTGCTGGGTGGGATACTTTGACATGCGCTCCAAGAAATCGATTCTCTAAGAATATCTCCAGTTACATGCCAGCTTATGCGTTTGTATCTTTTTCCCTCTATTCGGATACCCGCAGTCCTTTCCACTCTCGCAGTTCCCGTTTCATTTGGTTAGCTCAAGGAAAGGCTCGAGGAACAGAGAATGACTCTCTCTTTTCTCTTTGAAAACAAAAAATCAGAAATGACAACCTCCCTGTCTTTTCCCTCGCCTCCNCAAAAGTACATGTTGTAATAAGAATAAAATCGGATAAATCATTTCGCAGTTGCTGGGTGGGATACTTTGACATGCGCTCCAAGAAATCGATTCTCTAAGAATATCTCCAGTTACATGCCAGCTTATGCGTTTGTATCTTTTTCCCTCTATTCGGATACCCGCAGTCCTTTCCACTCTCACAGTTCCCGTTTCATTTGGTTAGCTCGAGGAAAGGCTCGAGGAACAGAGAATGACTCTCTCTTTTCTCTTTGAAAACAAAAAAATCAGAAATGACAACCTCCCTGTCTTTTCCCTCGCCTCCATCACATAAAACGTTATCGTCGGCAACCATTTCAGCTCTCGAATTTCCTCACCTTACCAGGCAGCAAGTCCGTTGTGAAAATGAAAGGGAGCGGGAATAGATGGGTAAATAGAAGTGACCTAAAAATAGGCCAAAGAGAACGCCTTTTCACCTACTGTTTCCTTAGCTACACAATGAAACTGCAAGTGCCAAAATTTTCAAGTACAACAGGCTAACTTTAAGTGCACAGACCCCATTGGGCGAGTGCTAACATTGACTTTAGAGGCAATTATTATTGTAACAAGAAAGAAGCCCACGACATGTTTCCTAGTAGAGAAACCTGCTTCACTGGAAAAAATCATTTTATTCTTTAAAGGTCAGCTTGGCAACGTTCGATAAGCAAAAGAACTTTCTTTTTTCAGCGATCCAAACTTGACTTCTCAAGGAGGACAACAAAGTTGATTGAACGATTTTATGATTTATGATTACCGATCTACTGATTTTCAATCAACTCATCATACCTGTGTGTGCAGTACCAATTCCTTTATCTTTGTCTCTTCATCCGCAAAAATGTCATCATAACCATCATCATCAGCTGTCCAGAAACCAAAGTTTGCAATCCCCACGCCGAAAGATTTTGAAATGGTAAATTTTTGAATACATGGAGCCAGCATCTTGGAGAAATCTTGCAATGCCTTCGACAGAACCAGTTGCCAACCTGATCTGCTCTTTAGTTCCGTTTCGTTGTTGTAACTTTGTACCTTCTGCGTCTTAAACAGCAAACTTGTCAGGTGTTCTCCCTCTCTAAGATTTTCTCCCTCTCTAAAAGGTTATCTTCTCTACCGTTATGTCTTCAATGTAACTTTGCACCTTTGAAAATTTGAACAACGAACGTGTTGTGCCTGAAGTCGTTCATTCCAATTTGTTCTAAACTTTAGAATCACACAACGAATGAAGATTCTGGCCGTCTCTAAATGCAGGCAGCACTCTGCAAAACTGCTCAGTTATTTCTTTACAATCTATTCAATTTAAAAACAAACTTGTAGGGAAGTCGTGGTCGCGTCAATGTGTTTCAACTTTAGTCCTTTACTGTCACGCAAGCTGTCATGATTTTCCCCTCTCTAAAAGCAGGCAAAGCAGACTCTCCCTTCCATTATATCCTTGAGGTAACTTTGCACCCTTCGTGATCTAAACAGCCAAATTGTTGGTACTTGTGGTCGTTCCAATGTGTTTCAACTTTGTGTCACGCAAGGCATCGAGTGTTGTCCCTCTTTAAAAACAGGCAAAGATGATTCTCCCTTCCTTCTACCCTCAAAGTAACTTTGCACCATCTGCGATTTAAACAACAAAATTGTTAGCACTTATGGTCACGCCAATGTGTTTCAACTTTAGTCCTTCAGTCACATATTCTGGACTGCAACTTGTCGATTGTGAAATTTGGGTGTTTTTTGAACCAAAGAGACATGAATATGAACCCTTGGTTGCCCAAGGCAATCTGCTCAGGGAGTAACGGAATCGGGTAACGCATATCCAATGTCAGAACACAAAAGAGGTAAAACAAATCGTTGACCAAATTCCCACCGCCACAACTGCAAAATGACTTATAAGTGACAGTAACAGCGAATTAGCTAGTGAATCTATCGCTTGGGACGCTTAGCATTATAATCTTATGGAAAATGTGGATTGCGAAAGCTAATCACCGGACTGTTTAGAAAAGGTATTTGCAGGCTACAGATCAGTGGAAAATACAATGTGGAGGGGATAATACAGACCATATCTTGGTAATACATGGATAGCCAATGACAGATACTGACCTCTGCATATCAATGCTTGAGTTTGTGGGTGACTGCATACTGCTATGGTGAACGGATTATTGTGAAAATCTCGTGACAATCTTCTTGGCCTTTAGTGCCTAATTTGCCCTTATTCGCACAGGCAGCTTTGGTGAAACATTTTTTAAAGGGCCGCTTTGGTGAAAAAGTTTATTCGCACAGGCAGTAAAAAAATTGCTGCTATCAACGCTGAAAGTAAACTCTGCAAAACTACGTTTACTGCAAAGTTAATGAAATTTAATGACACGCTAGCATTAAAGAAATACTCTAATAAAATCTATATATACCCAAACTAAATTGTAAACTCATGGAGTTAAATTTAACTGAGCATCCCAGATTTCCACTTTATCTCTGTTAGAGTTCAGTCCATAAATTATCTTCGTTAATCATTTGCGATTCGTTTAGGTCAATCTCTAGAAACAGGAGCCAAAGCTCATCATAATAACTGTGGTTTCGTGACAAGGTGAACGGGTTCGTCTCTATTAACAAAAGATACTGTTACAAAATGTAGTTGAAGGCAAACACTCAATCAAAGCTATCTATTCTCTGAAGTTATCTCGTGATAAAATCAAGATTCTCCGAGATCGTGGCCTTTGGAGACAGCAGAGGAATATAAAATTTCTTCGAACTCTTCTTGAGGTAAAGCACAGGTAGCAGCGTAGTATTATTGTAAAATTAGTAAAGATATTAATGATATACAACCTTATTATATTCCATATCGTCTTTCTCTGTTTTGATGATATTCCTCGTGTCCTTCCACCAAAATATTAGGCCTATCAGTCGACCCAGTCCCTAAAGAATATTTTTGGGGGACCAGGTCAACTGATAGGCTTAATATTTTGGCGGAGGGACACGAGGAACATCATCAAAACAGAGAAAGACGATATGGAATATAATAAGGTTGTATTACTAATTTTGCAATCATACGCTGCTACCTGTGGGTAAAGGAACTGATCTCTTCTAAAAATGATCTCACCAAATCGGATAAGATCCAAAAGAGAGGAGAGCAAGAAACGACCTTTTCCTTTTTTGACTGTCTGGAAATAGAATGGACGATTACGCTAAAGATGGCGGTGAGGAACTTTTTACCAAGATGCACTGCATTCGTTAACGACTCTTTAGGAATTCGATTAAAGAATGCAATGCATCTTGGTAAAAAGTTCCTCGCCGCCATCTTTTGCGTAATCGTCTATTTGGCCTCAGCGGAAACCATGGATCCACACTGCAGTAGTTGTACTGATAGAAATGTTTATTTTCGTTGAGCTGTTCTAGAAGAGTGCCTGCAAAGGACTCTGGGGGGAACAATGGCTCTTAAATGAGGTGAATGAAAGTCAACGGTGTCATGAAGGTCTTGACCAAACAACATTCAACAATCCACTAATACCAGTTCAAATATCAAATCTTTTTGGTTTTTGTGGTTGCCTGTGTTTGCCATTCTGTTTGATCACATCTCCCGTTTAAACCCATAAAAATCTAGGCTGTGTGAAGGCTAAATCGCGAAAAACAGTTTACACCGCCAGTCAAAGCACTTTGGAATTAAGAAAATTTCTCTAAATCTTCTCTTTTTGTTCAAAAACATCTGGTACGCTTGTTTTGAGTGAAATGGGCTTGCTAAAGACCCCGTTCATACTGCTTATGAAACGGAGCAAAACTTATCCGCATTTGTCTTGCGTTCACACTGCTCTGCTGAGAAGACGAAGCTTTTCGAAAACGCTAACAAAAACAGATAGATTTCAAAGCGATGGGTTTTGAAAACGATCCATTTCAGGTCCTTCCCGTCACTACCAAAGAAGTTGATTACTGAATTGAGAAATTAGTTCACAGTTTGATAAAAGAGGATTCATAAAATTGAAGTCAATTATCATACAAAATTATAAGTCAACTTACATTTCCTACTGTCCTTCTTCAATATCTGAACGTCACATTCGTTGTCTCTCAAAATGATAACAGTCATGTTTCTAAATGTTCCTTTTCTGGTACCAGATAAAAAACTTGCATTCCAGGAGAAATTTGCTCTGATGCCGCTCTGTGGATCTGAATCACCAAGCAATGCTGCATACAGTCTGACCCGATAGTCCGGCGAGGACAGTCATGTTTCTAAATAGCATCCTTTTCATTGCCAGCTAAAAAACTTGCATTCCAGGAGAACAGGAGAAGTTTGATCTTATTGCGCTCTATGTGTCTGAATCGGCAAGCAATGATGCATACAGTCTGATCCGATAGTCCCACGAGGAGTGTGAATGACACATCATGTGTTAAAATACGACAATCATTAACGCACGTCGCGGATTCTTTATAGAAATAGATCGTCAAGGTATGCTTCAAGTTCTTCGTCTCTGTAGAAAGAAAAAGAACTTGAGAATTACTGTTGAAGTAAAAAATCCATCGATACAATGAGATATTTTTGTTGGCAGGGAATCGAACCATTCTGTTAGCAAAGAATGGCTTCTTTTCAGCATGGTCTCGAACAAGTCATTTTTATTCCGCTTTAAAGGGGCTCCGTCGTCAAAATGTAAACAAAACGATGATTTTGCAGTTTTTTGAAAGGTGATATCATACAGTATTTTCGTATTTTTTCAAAATAAAAGTTGCTGTTTGGGCATTAATCCTTGAACTTCACTAAGGAACAAACCAAACATTCATATCTTCTACGATTGCTCGGATATAAGTGGATTTTTAACGGTCGCTTTTTGGTGGCTTGGGTGAAGCCACCAAACAAACTGCAGAGAACAATGGATGAACAATGGATAATCCCCGACACGTGCGAGTTTACGGATTTGTTTACTGTTTGACGACGGAGCCCCTTTGAAATGTTTGGACACATTCGTTTTTGTGATTTATTTACCTTCATGAAAGTAAAGCAAAAAAGAAAATAAAAAATGGATACGTTGAAAATCCTTCTTCTTGATTTTATTTCGCATCTTCAGTAGGAAGTACTTTTGCAGGGCTCTCTCTTAAAACCGAGGGACGAATCACCCTTCCAAAAAGGTGTGCGAGATTTTTTACAACAATAGCATTTTGAAGGAATTTGTACGGATTTTTCTTGGAAACAAAAGGATTTTTGTCAAAGGTTTACGAGATTTTTACTGAATGATACGCTTCTCGCTTAAAATCAATATCAATGGCATTTTACCTTGGGCCTTACTTGGTTAAATTTTAGAGGGCGAAGAGGTTTACCAATTTCAGTCTCCTTCCTTCTGTTCCTCCTTAGACAATCCATTGTTCAAGTCTTCTGAGAAAAGTCCGCCCTTAAACGGCGATCAGTAGGCCAGAGTCCAGAAAAAGTCACGGCTCCCGGATGTGAGCCGAGGGAAGATTTTACTTGCTGATGTTATACTTGAGGACAGAATTATAGTCAGTTTCAAATCAAGTGTCACCTGCAAATGCCCGCGAATAACAACAATAGCACTGTTTCGCAAAGGAATTTTGCGTTGTCGCAAATCTTATTTGAGACGGACTTTAGTAATTTTCATGAAAAACATAGGAACATTTTAGGCTATTTTGGCAACAGCAACTGGTTATCAAATTTCAGGGTTATAAACAAAGCGAGGAATTTGAAAATCTGGTTATTTTGAATCATAAAATGAGGGAGGTTTAACTACGAAAATGTCCACCGGAGGAGGCTTTGGATTTTGCCTTTTTCTGGACTCTGTTATGTCGATAATGGGCGAAAAGAATCTAATCACTGATAGTTTATTGCTCCGTATGATTAACGAGAAAACAGGTATATTTCATGAAGGTATAGAATTATGCTACCTGTAAATAGCTTAATCAAACAGGTTATACGTGGCCTGAGGCCTTACGCAAAAGCAACATGTTGCAGTGATTTGAAACTTGTTGATCGTCAAATATATGTGCAGTTTGAGCCATAAAGATGCCAATGTGAAAAACTGGTTGTCCAGGACCATATTCTTAGCGAGCAACAGAATCGACAACGGAATATATCAAAAATAAATCGTAGTCGAGAAGTCCTTACATGTGGCCTAAGGCCTGACGCAAAAGCAACATGTTGCAACGACTGAATAATATTCATGTACTAATCTTCATAGTCCTAGCTGTTGGATTCGTTATTTATCTGCCGTATCCAAGAAATTTTATGGAGTATATGCTATCACTGATATTGCCAGGCAAAACGAAGCGAGTTATTGTAGCTTTTGGTGACAGTCTTACAGAAGGGCTATTTGACTGGCCTAAGTCACGGCAGTTTCATCCATACACGATCAAACTTCAAGAGAGGATAAACGAACAGGTCAAGAAATCAAATACCAGACTGGAAGTTATTGTGAAGAATTATGGAGTCAGCGGAGAGAGGCTTGCTGATACAATGAAGACTCGTTTGCAAGAAGTCGTAGCAGCAACGAGGCCGGATCTGGTGATCATTTTAGGAGGGACGAATGATTTACTGGATATGGATAAAGGGGGCGAGGATGTAATTGACCATATACTCAACGACTTACAGACATTACACTTATTTTGCCAGTATAAAGGCATCAAAACAGTTGCCCTGAGCATACCAGAGACCTCTTTTGATGTCTGGAAGCCACATGGGAACATGTCAAGAATTCGGAATAAATTGAATCAAGATTTTCAAGAGTTTGTCAAGGAAAGTTTGACAGAATCGGTGTATGTTGATATTGCTAGTGAAATTCCTAGGAAAGGGAATGAGGCTTTATGGGATGATGGGGTGCACTTGTCCCCCAAGGGTTATGATCGGGTTGGGGAGGTACTATTTCGTGGAATAACGAAAATTGTGGAGCAATGGTTACAAAAAACATAGAATATCTCGTATGGTACAAAACTTGAAAACTTCATTGAATGATGGAACCATCTGTAAACATTTTAGAAACCTAATTTGAATCATATAAGTTTACTACTTCTGTTCTCATTCCTTTTTTCATATATTTATTTAAAGTTGGTATTTACATAGTTTTAAAAGAATAAAGCTAATTTACACCAACTATTTACAATAAACCTAAAGTAATACATGTTAATTTACAATCAAAGGAATTCAGTGTCTATTTACAAATTGTACAAAGGCAACTGGTTCCATCCCAAGTTTTAATTTCCTTTTTGAAAGCTGCAACAGACGCTATATTCTTTACATCATCGTTTAAGGTATTCCACAGCATAGCTCCCCTAAATCTTAGGGAGTTTATCCCATATTTTATCGTGTGAGACCTCTGAGGAAGCTCACATAATACTTGTTTTCGTAAGTTGTAAGTAATAGATTTTGTTTGGAAATTCTC
>REGL01000703.1:26525-54281 GCA_004194395.1 Aurelia aurita complex sp. Pacific | reverse complement strand
GGGGGCACGACACTTCAAGGCCACTTTAAAGCGGCACTTCCTGAATATAAAAAGGGCACTTCTTTGTTCATTACAAAATCTTGGGGAGGGGGCACGTGCCCCCAGTGCCACCAGGTTCCTACGCCACTGACATGCAACAAGAAGATCTTTTAATCTTTATTGTGAGCAGAATGTGATAAAATAGAAACTGAAAATTTGTTTATGCAACGAGCACGATGGAGCGTCTCAAAAGTAAATATTGTGGTCATTAGGTCGATGAGCAAGATGCAAACATATTTACGAAGACTCTTTGAACTGGTTCTGCTAAAACAAAATATTTGACATCTTTAACAGACCAATCACTGTCTAGATATCGTAATTATATTACCTATGTTGTTTAACGAAAAATTCATTCGCAGCTGGTTGTCTTAAAACATATTATTTCACACATCTGAGCAAGCCAATCAGTTTAAAGAACTCGCCTTCTGTGGAATTTGATTTTGATGGCTTTATCTCAAAATAGCTGAACACATCTTCAGTCGGCCTGTGGCAGTCTGGTGTTGTCTTTCATTCAACTCAAGGAGGTACAAAGAGCGAAGGCATTCGCGGGTAAGTCAAGCACTTATGAATTTTATCGAATCCTTCAACTGCTTTTCTTGGTCTGTTGCTTTTTAAGTAAGAAAAGAAGGTTAATGTAATACACAAAGCATTCAGTAAATTTATCATTCCGGAGATTTCCTGAGGATGCTAATTCATGACAGAGAACCTGTTACAAAATGGTCAAAAAATCTATTTTGAGACTAGCAAGCATGAGATCGGGAGAGGTGTTCAAAGCCAAAGTAGAGGGCGTGTCATCAAAAATTTCCCGGGGGCTTCGCATCCAGACCCCCCTTTTGGTTCCCTCGTTGCATTGCTCACGTCAAAGTTCCTAATCAGTACGAACAGCTTGCTATACGTTCAATCGGTTTGAAAAAATTTAATCGGTCCAAAGCATGTTGACACCCCCCCCCCAAACAAAATTCGAATGTGCGCCCCTGACCCCATTCACAACCAGGTTGTCGAATGCCCTTAGAACGGCAGGACTGATTTAAGTAAGATAAATTTGTACAACTAACCCTATCCCTATCAACTAACCTTATTACCCTAGCCCTAACAAGGGGGCTGCAAGGGCTGCGGGCTCGTCGAATTTTAGCCCTTGGGTTTCTGGTTTACGTTTAAATCGTATGTGTTTTCGGGTTTGACATGTGTCACGGGCTGCGGGTGTGGCCAATTTTTACAATCGAGTTTCGGATATTTCATTGAAAAATTCCTATGTTTTCGGGTTTTCCGAAGTCATGCAGTCCCTAAAGTTAACCTCTTATAACAAAAACCAGCCTAAAACGAATGCCTAAAACGATGCACGCAGTGTCACTGAAAATGTTGGAAATAATCGAAGGTTACGAACGATAGCTGCAAATTTTTTTCAGAAGCTGTGGCGTAGGTGGGACTTTTTTGAAAGATGGTCCGCAAAATTCCTTTAAAACCGAAGAGAAAATACCTGGGTATAGGTTGGCTAAGAATTCTCCAAGAAATGTCAAATCTTTCATTTCAGCACTGGCAAGCATGATATTGGGAGATAGATGCATTATAAGCCAACGTGAAGGATCTTTCTTCAACAATTTTCTTCGTGTCTGATTCATAGGATAACTTTTACAAAACTATCAAAGTTTCCTTGTCGCCAGTGGCAAGCATGACATTGGAAGATGCATTCTAAGCCAACGTAAAGGGCGTAGCCCCAACAATTTTCTTGGAGGCTTTGCCCCTATACCCCCTCATTTCAATACGACCCCCCCTCATTTCAATGCGCCCCACTTACTTTACCCTGGCCACGCCGCTGTTCAGAAGTGCAGTTTCGGCCCGGGGGAGGGTTGGGGTACTTAGTATATTTTTCCGACGGGGATGTGCCGTTTTTTTCAGGGCATCGCTTTCACCTATTTTCTCTGAAACGGGGTTATCAAAAGGAGGCAATTTTTCTGGAGCCGGTTGTCAAAACATGTCAAAAGGGGAAACTTTGTTAGATAGGGTTGTTATCTAGTCCTTTGGAGTATACTTTTGACTGAGTTTTCATAGAATCAGCTATCATTTCAAGGGAAAAATTCAAGAGCCAAGTAGGAGAAGTTTTTTCGTGGGCACATCCCCATACAAATTTAGGTCGAGTACCCCCCCCCCCGGGAGTTTCAGTTTTGGATTTGTTGCTTCCAGATTTTCGGGATTTTTCTAAATTTGGTCCTTGTTTGCGGGTTCTAGTACCCTCAAAGCCCCCTCCTAACAAGAGGAATGTGGTCACCTGGGAATGCGAAATAATTTAATTTTGTCGTGCATTTCTGTTTTAGCTCAATATGATGAGAGTGGCTAGTTTCGTGGTGCTTCTCGCATGTTTATGGCCCTCTATACATGGACGCTATGGGAGAATTTTGTCCAGAATTGGCAGCAACTTTGCCAGCAATGCGGCGGATAACCTTGAAACCGCTGGGAACTATGGTGGGTACACTGTTGCAAAACTTGGCACATTTTGGAGATCAAACGCAATTGCAGGTTTCAATAAGATGAAAGAAGGTGAGCTGGAAGAAGCAATGCAAGATTTCCAAGTTGCCATTTCAACTTTGGCTGTCTGGGATTTAGGCCAGGGTGTCGTTCTCCCAATCTATGGTAAGATTGTAAACAGAATAGTGCTCAAATATCAAACTGAATTCAAGGCCACGATTGACGCATTCAAAGGTTTCCAGGGGGTTTTGAAAACCGACGTTCTTGATGAGACAGTTCGTAACTCTGATGTGCTCAAGGGGAATCTAATCAAAGCGAAGGGAAAGATCGGCGTAGCCTTTGACAGTGATGTAAACAAGGTGATGACCAAATTCAAAACCAGAAACATTTACAAAAGTTTGGTGACAGATTTGAAAGGTGTAAAATTATGGGCAAAGGCAGCAAAATATGGTGATGTCATACTTGGACCGTTGTTTGACGCAGCAGCCGTTGGTTTCAACATCTGGTCACTAACAGAGGCAATTAAGAGTGGCAATAAAGTAGGCATTGCAACCAGTTCCCTTGGGATAGCTGCAGGGGTGGCTGGACTCGCAGGGTTTGCTGTTGGAGCATTAGCCGCTGCTGGTAGCACACTTGCAGCCGTGGCCGGACCAATTGGGGCGATCGTAGGGGCAGTGCTTAGCATAACATCGATAATCATTGAAATCATTTACTCAAATCCTTATCCAAAAATTGAGCAGGACATTAATATGTTACAACAACTGACAACGAAATCTAAAGAACAACTTGATGCTGATATCGACAATCTTCATCAACTGATACCAAGGAATGTCGATTTCAAATTCTCCTGGGTATTTGAAATGAACCAAGGCCTAGTAATTGAAGGCGTGCAAGGAAGAGCTGTGGAAAGGGGCATAGAAGCTAAGTTTGAGCTACCGAGACAAAACCCCCCAAGAGAGGAAGACGGGTATATAACCATAGGTAAGAACAGAAAATTTGACAAGAGTAAATACGACAACAGCCCATTTTGGAACCCCCGGGGTGTGGTGACACTTGGTTATGATTTTTATGGCAAAAAAGCAAGCGAGGAGTTTAATGGAGTGACTGTATTTGCAACTACAGGATTACTCGAAGATGAGACACCTGTGAAAGGAGTGGACATCACGACGTACAACCAACGTGGAGACGATCATCCAGACAATGTGCTGATAGGCAGTATGACAGGGATTACTGACAGCGCTTTGGTATGGGTAAACATGGGGGGAGGGGATGATGCAATTGTGTTCAGTGGAGTTATTGGAAAGCCAGGTGAAACAGACTATGAGATTCCTTTGTTTAGTAAAATTCTGGTGAAAACGACAGCTGAAAGTGGGCCTAAAGCTAAAAGTGAAGAGAACAATCTTCTATCGTTCGCTGGCATGTCTGCAAGCAAAATAGATAGTATAAGTGGGGTTGAATTTAACATGGCGAATGGGATTGCCAAATACTTGAAAGGCAGTGGAGGTTCAAGGGAAAAGTTTGAGTGGGGCAGAATCGAAGGTATTAAGATATTTGTGGGCACACCATTTAATGACATCGTCAGATTCCCTATGGATAATGATTATAATATTCGTCAAACCAAAGGCATTAACGAGTATATTGTATCGGATGATAGTTGGGAAGAATTTGCAATCACTATTGATGATCAGTGTGAAACACCAGGGAAAGTTACGTTTGAAATGGGACAATCTTACCTAAAGAAAGTTGCCAGTACTGATCTCGTCTTCATCGAGGACACCCGTACATTGTTCGTATATGGGAAAGAGGAGGACGGAAGATATTTTATACGGGGCAAAATCGTCTTCAATAGAAGAGTGGAAGGCTATCACATGATAAGGACAAATTTTGATAACGTGGAGAAAAGATGTGACGAATTTCCAAGCACGTTTGAAGCAGAAGGATCTACAGATATCACATCAGCACAGAAGAATGAATATCACTTTGACCAAAACCTTCAATCTTCTGACTGCGGTGTCATCAAAGTTTTGCTAAATCCACCCCAGTTCGCGAGCGGCAGATTCAGAATTTATTCCAATCGCAGAAAGAATGATGTTGATATGGTGATCATGAAGGAAGATTTCGTAACGAAATGTTTGAAGACAGCTAAAAGATCTTTGACTTTGACGAGAACAGGATCAAGCAACCTTTGGCTTCTTAGGCTCTCGGGGAAAACCGGCAACAGTGATTGCCCTGCAAAGAATTTTGAAGTAGAGATCAAGTCATTCGAGAAGTTTTACCAGGAGAAGGGAAGTGGTGCAACCAGGCAGGAGAGGCTGATCGTTGATCTTCGTCGAGACAGAAGATCTTTCATCGATGTCAATAAAGAAATGATCAAGTTAGACCAGCGTATATCATTTCCTTTCACAAATAAAATCATCGGCGCACCTGATCTTTCTGATGTTGTCATACTCAGCAAACCAAAAGATGAGAATCCAAGCATGCAGATAACTTCAGGTTTATATCTAGTTGGAGGAAAGCTACTGAACGAAGATTCCTTGGTTTTCCCCGAAAGCTTGAGAAGTTGGCTGAAAAATTCTGGAAGACGTCTTGTGCTTACAAAGCAGCAGAGAGCAAGCAACGCAGATGAAGAAAGACCTTGGAGATTGGAAATCATCAACGAACAAGGGACAAAGACACATTCAACCGAGTTGAGTAACGTCGAGTGGATTGATTACGAGCCCCAAGACAGATCCCTGAGGCAACCCATTGTAACAGATCTTGAAACGATGGAAGCACAGACCATTGATTTGGAAACTAGGACAGCAGAGATATTGGAAGAGTGGCGTCCAAAAGAACGAGTCTGCAGAAATTGACATTTGCGATGGACAATTTTTTCATATTTTATTCCAGCTCTTTTTAAAGATGGCTGTAAAATTCTACAACCTATTTCTTTGAAATGAATGGCCTAGCTACTTTGCTATAATTCTACAGTTGGACTTTTCAGGAATCTTGAATATTCTTCGAAATTACAGCGTATTTCATATTTCAACTCATTTGAGGATGTGGCGTCATCAAATTTCTGAATCGTAGACCAGAAGAGTGAGAGACTTGTGCTTGATACTATATATTGTAGACATTCATAAACTATGGTTTTCTTGAAAATTATTCAATGTTTCTTCAAAAAGTTTAGATATTAAAATGGCTTCAATTTTTTCAACCCTTCTATTGTTCTGAAGCAACGTCAGAATCAACTGATGTTTGGAAGAACAAGTGAGGGCGTCATATTCATATTTTCTCTACATATTTAAAGAGTTGACAGTGTAGCCTTACAGATAATAGCACTATTAACCCTTTTAAGGAGGCGGACAGGATATGAATACAACGCTAGACCTTTTCTTTGTACGTTTACTCCATTTTGACACAACTGGAGAAAAACAGGTTTTTGAAGCAACCATTTATTTCGTCTTTCCTGTGCTATAAATCAGCAACTGCTTGTCAGATTGACTCAAACAAGATCTAAAACCCTAAGTTGAAGCCTGACCTATAACTGTGTAAAAACCCACATAATTGAAACGAAAGCTCCTCCACAGTAGCCAAACAAACGGGGCACAGTTTTCATGGGACACCCTATATAAAAATCCCCCCTCTCGTTTGATTATCTTTGAAATTATCATTCGCCTGTCTTGTTTCCTTTTCCCGGGGGTCACGGTTTAATCATTTATTTCAATACAATTTCATCCAATCCTAGATGTCCACACATGCAAAAACCTAAGAAACACCGCTCGGGTTTAGATTAATTACCTCGGTCCCAGTTTCCGCTTCGTTCATTGAATTGGATAACGGCACAACGATTATCAGTTTATCAAGGAGCGCAAACATGACATGTAATCAGTCTAGCGCAGTCTTAGCTCTCCTTGTTCATAGCTAGACAATGCATGTCGCGATAAAAAGCATTGACTTTGAAAATAGCATATCTTTCAAGCACTAAAATGAAAGTATAACCTAAAAGCAAACAAATCATGGATCTATTAGTTTTTAATATCTTAATAACAAAAAACAGGTGGGGTTGTGCTTTGGTTTGAATCTGCATGAGATTGAAGCGTTCCCCACAGCTGCATGACACTATTTGCCAAAAAATCTGCTGTCTATAAATCGAATTCAAAGTGCAAGTCAACAGAGATGAAATTCATTAGAGGCTGTTTCAAAATCGATTTTAATCAGTCAGCAAGCGCAGGAGCAATGGAAACTAGCCTGCGTACAGACTCGACTGCGCTATTTACAGAGAGTTTCTCCTCCAGAAGAATATTGGTAAATAGGACAGATAACGTTGCAATATGATCCGCTACTTTTGATTGACACTGAAGTACAAAGAGATAAGCGATTGCAGACAAAGAGAATTCAATGCCTGGTCGGTCAACTTATGAACAAAAACAAAGCAAGCCGCAGAAGTTTCTCTGAAACCCAGGTAGCTAGCTCGCTTATTGTCCATTCCAAAAATGGTTTTTAAGAGCAAAAATGAGCATATATGACCGTTTAGTTTTCCATTAAAAGCTATAGAAGTTTTTTGTATGAGGGTATCATTTCCCGGAGGGGGGGGGGGTAACTTAAGTTTCCATGATACGGGGTTGTGCCATTCAAGGCGTAAAGCTATCACCCAAAGGTCCGGAAAATTTCTGAAAAGTATACCCATAAATCCAGAAAAGCCGAACAATTTCACCCATAAATGAAGTTTTACAAAACATCATACCCATAAATCCAGAAAATATAAAAACTCGTTGAAAACCATATCGTAAAAAAGGTACCCTGAAAAACATGGCACAACCCCGTACCATAGAGAACTTCAGTTACCCCCCCCTCCCCCGGGATGATTTCCCAAAAACAGCAGCCCGAGGTTTCTTAAAAGTGGTTTCTATTTTGCGGGTTCTTACTGCATTGTTTCCTTGAAGGTAAATCCATTTTTCGCAATAAAATTCCTTCTATTTGACTGATGATATCTACGCCCGTTACTAGGCAAACAATTCATAACTTTACGAGCTTCAAGCCCCGATTAAAGTCGGCGAATGATCTTTTGCTGGTTGGTTATTGTTCTCAAGATAGCCAATCGGACACCAGAGGCCGAAGCGCAAAGTTGCTAATTTATGTAGTCTCAAAGCTACAAGCATGTGTGATTCGATTTTAAAAGTACTCACAGTAATATTAACGACGTTTTGAATATAACTCAACAATAAAATCGGATGTGTACCAAGCCTAGTAAAGATTCACAATTGAAATTCTGGAGTCGACGCGAGTTCTTGTATCATCTGTAGTTACGTAAAAATCAATTCACCTCACACAGTTTCCTTGCAAAGATAATCAATGTTTTCTCAGCTGGAAACAATGAGATGATTTAAGGTATTAAAGGTTTAAAACTGCAAACTTCATGTCAGATTGTATGGTGACAGGCTGATGGACAGACTCCGAGCAGACTTCTTCGCAACGGATCCTAATGTCTACACTTACAAGATTTGTTCACGTCAAATAGTTAGGAACGAAGAGCAAGGAAGGATTCTTCAAGTGTCTACATTTAGAAGATTTGTCAATTGAGTTTAGAGATCTAGTTATTCTGTGTCAAACTGTCAAGAACGAGCAACAAGGAAGCATTTTTGTAGTGGACACAGTTGCTGTTGGAATTTAAACTGCAAACTCCAAGCTACGTATTCTAATCTCTGGAATTAGAAGACTGTCCCACGGTATTTAACGATATAGGTGATCTTCTTGCAAGGTTGAAGAGTTTTAGAACATGCAAAGAGGAAGCATTTTGCAGTGAAATAACTTGCTGTGTGAAACTAAGATCGATCCGTTCAGGATCTTTCCCAGGAGGATAGAAGTTCTGATTTTGGTGAAAAGAGGAAAGTTTGAGAAGATGTCTCGGGAATAAAAAGAAGATCAAACACAAACAGGAATAGCGGCCAGCGTCGAAAGACAGGCTTCCAGCAAAGCCAGAACTCTACGCTCATATTCTTTCGCATGGCGAAAGTTTTGGAAGCATTTTCCTGGACTGGCCGGTAGATAACAGTATTCAAGTAAATTTTAACTTCTGCCTCTGAAAAAAGAATTAAGAGCCGAATGATTCACTGGGTTCAAAAGAAATACTGATATTCTACAAGTGTTGATAAGATAAGAAACGCATATCAACTAAAACTGAGCGTTCGCCGACCGAAAAATAGGGTTCTCCAGTAAGTTAATCGTCAAGAGTATTATCTGAGCTAAAAGTTGCAGAGGACGTCACTAAAGCTGTTTTAAAAGCTAGAGAGCTTTGTCTAGCCGATAAAACACTGCCCCGGTTATGAAACGATCGTCGACATAGTTGAAAAGAAAGAAAGCCTGCAATCAAAAGTCTGAAAGAACCTTATGTGGATGATCTGGTGTGTGTCGGACCTTGTTGAAAGTGACGCATACCCGTTAGCACCATTGGATATATTTGTCAGTATCTCTCGAGGTGAGAAGGAACCAGTGCCAAAATGTCTGATCGATATTGCATTGACAAGATCCTAGAAAAACCGAAACAAGAATCGCCAGAGACATTAGAGAATTTTACAGACGACCCTGATGTCATACATGAAAAGGCGCTGTCATTAATTCAAGTACGAAGAGAAGAACGACGAAGCCATGAAAAAAGAAATCCGAGGAATGACGAGCGAAGGTCTCCAGACGACAGAGAGAAAAGCAGCATATTTGTGCACGTTCCAAGAGATGCTCCAAGATCATACGCAAGCGATCCATACCAACACATCTCGTCACTCTGCTACCCCCGAGTGGGACGATGCTACTGCCCTGGGTGTTCACAAGAGAGTGTCCCGCCATGGTTGAGACGGACACCATCCCCGCAGTATGTGTCGGTTGACAAGAGACTGGGACCTCGAGCCTTCACACATCATCCATATTCGATCAGAAGTAAGTAAAACCCTCCATGTTCTGCTGCATTTAGGATTGATGCAGTCGTCTTTGTATCATGTTTGTATATAGCAAAGAAATGGCTAATCAAAATCATAAAACCTAATTTCAAATTATACAAACTGTTGTCCGACATTCTGATGATGAGACAAACTTCAGCAAAGTATAATACTGATAAATACCGGGAGAGTAGAAAAAAGTTACCATGTTTAGTTGGCTGTGGAATAAAAAGTACGTAAACCGATATTCAAAACTAAAATGTTGATCCATCAGTCAGAGGCTAAATTCGATGTGAAATTTTGTTTTGGTAAAAGCATTCATCTTTCAGACCCAGAAATTAGGGAAATGCTGGTGAGGAGTTTGTAAGGAACGAGAATTCCATGTTCGATTCTGGTTCACGATTTACTTGCACCTGAAATATAAACTCAATACAATTGTGTGTTTCAGCAAGAGAATTTGATTGTCAACTTTCATCAGTTTAAAAAAAATGAAAAGACGAGCAGGATGATCGTCTAAGGAAGAAAAAAGGCAAATATGTCTTCTCTTCCCAGCTTCAACAATATGAACATGGCAAAATGAGAGAAAGATGATACACGGTTTTTTAGTATTTAGAAGCAATTTCCTTATCGACGGGAGAGACTTAAACCAAAGTCTGTCTTACACCTTTCCGTGATTATTTCCGCGAATATAAATAATTGACGTATTTTGCATGAGTAATTTTGCGTTAACGCAAATCTCACCTGACATCAACGGTAAATTAAATTACATACATCTATTTCTTCAAGTCCGTCGGACCAAATCATTAACATCCTTTCCTGTCGTTCCCTTAAAGCGTTCTGGTTAGGGTTCACGGTTAGGGTCAGGGTTCCCAGTTACAACCGCTGCGGTGGAATGTAAGTCTATGAAATAGAAACACAAGGGGGAAATTGGCTCCAGATTTACCCACAAAAACTTTCTGCAGCAAAGAAAGAAGTTTTTGCTATCGTCTTTCAAATTGGCAGTTAAACTTGCGTGAGTTTAAAAACTGTAATTGTTCCATGATCCTCGTAATAATAACACAGAAGAAAGAAATGGACACAGGTTAAGCCATAATCGACACACGATAACACTTAGTAATTTAATTGATGAGCCTTTTAGAAAATACTTGGACAATGTTGTTGCCATGTTTTGTTAATCGCAACGTTAGGATATAAGATAAGAATTTAGCGACACATGTCCTATTAAAATATTATTTCAGCGCTTTGTTTTGCAGATGAGCGGGATTACGGGCCACTTAGCAACAACTCACTAGCAACGAGAACGAGGCAGCAATCATCCTCTAGAACCACAGGAGGCTCAAAGAAAAAAAAGCGCCATAGAACGGCGTTTACTCCAACGCAGTTACTCGGCCTTGAGAATGCCTTTGAACAAAGCCATTACTCAGTAGGGGAAGAACGAAAACAATTAGCGGCTTTCCTTGGTCTCAGCGAAACGCAAATTAAAGTCTGGTTTCAAAATAGACGCACAAAGTGGAAGAGAATCAGAAAGGAGGCTGAAGAGGAAGATTCTGATGAAGATGAGGCTGAGGGAGACTCCTGCTACGAGGCAAATTACCCCGCACACGAGGCACATCACCACTACCACTATAATAGCGGACACCATGAACACGGACATGAACATGGGACGGTACTTGCTTATCAAAAGAGATGGCGTTCGCACCACCCATGGGCTGGAGATCACAGATATCCATTTTAAACGCCCTAACTTGTTGTGTTGTTATCTCGTTGTTTATACTTAATAAAAAGGATGTTAATGTATTTAATCGTAGAGTTATCAATGTAGAGATAGAACATTGTGGTGAACAGAATGTCAGTAGATTTTCTTGATTAGTTGAAGTTATTGTTATGACCTTAAATGATACGTAAAATCTGAAAGGCTTGTAATCTGGCGAAGCAACCTTTTATGTAAGAAACCAACAAATTTAACTGAGCTATAGTCTGTCTCAAACTAAATGTCACGTGAAAATGCCCGCGACTAACCACAAATGCAGTGTTTCACGTGAATAATTTTGCGTTATTGCAAATCTCATGTGACATCGAAGTTAAGACAGACTTTAATACTTCCACAGAACTGAGTATTCGTTATGCACCAAAGTTCGAACTAAAGTTTGTTGAAAAATGTCGAGAACCAGGATGCATCTCAACATCTGCTTAGAACATTTTATGTATCTAATTCAGAACAGAAGGTATTGCAGCTCCCATTGTTTCACGTAAAATTCAAACGATCGCGAGGAATCAGATATTTAATGATTTATTTCCTGCCATAACAATGAAGCATAGTTCAGAAAAAGTCACGGCTCCACGGTTGTGAGCTGGAGGAAGATTTGTTTGTTGATTTCATAATTGAGGAAGGTTTAGCAAGTTTTGTAAGAAATCTAGGAAATTTAACTTGTTTTCGCAAAGTTTATAAATTTCAGAGTTGCAAGCAATGCGAGGAGTTCCAAAATCTGGTCGTTTCGACTTCACAAAATGATACAGTAAAAACCCGCGTATAAGAACCTAATGGATTAAGAACCTGCTGGCTGCAATTTTCAATTAGACCCCCATTGTATAACAACCCATTCAGCCTGAAATTTGAAATAGGTTCCTATTTGCAGAGATCATGGGGTCTTATTCACGACAGAAGTTTGTGGAGGAATCAGAAATTTTTATATCATCCGACGAGAAGCATTGAAAGCGTTTCTTTGGATAATGTAAAAATTTCTGATTCTTCCACAAATTTCTGTTGTGAATAATACCTCATAAACTCAAGTGATGTGAACTGACAGAGGCCCGAAGTTTGAATCTAAAGAAAAGAAGTTCCTGAAAGCCCTAAGTAAAATAAGAACTAATTTAAGAACCTGAAAACAGCCTCAATTCCCACTAAATACCTAAAACATAAGAACCTAGTCAGGCTGACTTGCAAAATTGTAGGTTCTTATACGCGGGTTTTTACTGTAAAATTAGGAAGTTTTAACTAACGAAATTGGCATTTGGAGGAAGGTTTGATCTTTTTCTGGACTCTTCAATTAAGTTTCTAACATGGCAGCTTGAAGGAATCTTCTTTTCAAACTCTGAGACTGAGCAAACTAGAATATCAATGTCATTGAAATATTTAATCATTATCTTTGAAAAACTTTAGTTTCGGCTAACTTTAAATTAATGTTATTAAACTAAACACGTATTTTGGGTTGTTTCAGTTAATATAAAATTAGCAGTTTGCGCTTGAAATCAAACATTTCAAAAATAGCCTCGAAATTGGCGAAAATCACAGCAACACAAATTAACTAAACTTATGAAGTTGGCAAATATTCTTTCTGACAGATATCATATTCACGATGAAATAATTATTTAATTTTGGTGCTGATTAATTAAAACTATGAGCGCAGGATACTTCGCAAGAAGTTTCTTTAATTCCATTTCTTTATTGTTAATTACGATACTCTAGGGATTAGAAAAACCGACTTTGATCTGATTAAGAAATTGGAATTTGACATGTGTTCATTTAAAAAACCAAAGCTTCATTTATCCTCTATCTATGATTTGGTTTGGTGCTAATTACTATTTAATTATTTGTCAGTTCGGCTTCAAGGAAAAAAACTGAGAGGATGGCTGTCATGTGCTCAAAACAAAGTTAACGGGTTTGAAAGAGAAATCAAGCACAATGAAATAAAAAGGGAAACAATGATGATTAAATTCTGATTCTCCATCGAAATGTTTACAGAGTCTTATGAAAATGAAATATCAATAACAAAGAAAATTAAAAAAAAGTTTTGAGTCCCTAAAGACCTTGAACAAGTTGTTCTTTTCAAAACAAACAACTTATAATAGTATCTCTCAAAGACATGCTACAAAATGTATTATTGGAATGAAAAGAAAGCAAAACTTTCTCAGGAATTTTAGATGCGATAGAAACAAGGACAGATAATGTTACAATAGGATCCGCTACTTTTTATTGACACGTAGATACAAAGCGAATTGTGACTGCAGACAAAGGGAATTCCATGCCCAGTAGGTCAAGCCATAAACAAAAACAAAGCAAGCCGTAAAAGTTGCCCTGAAACCCAGGTAGCTAGCTCGCTCGTTGTGCATTCCAGAAATGGTTTTTAAGAGCAGACATGAGCATATATCGAAAGAAGAACGATACATCTCAACATCTGTCTCGGGCATTCTATTCATTTGCTGCATAAGCAAATTGGGAGGCGATTCAAATCTTGCATTTTTTAGTGTAATTAAAATACTTACTGCTCAGCTTCTGTACCAAACAAATAAAATGCTTGAGGTAAAAGTTTAGATATATCCTTCTTTTTTCGATACATGCTCATGTCTGCTCTTAAAAACCATTTCTGGAATGCACAATGAGTGAGCTAGCTACCTGGGTTTCAGGGCAACTTTTACGGCTTGCTTTGTTTTTGTTTATGACTTGACCAACTGAGCATGGAATTCCCTTTGTCTGCAATGACAAATCGCTTTGTATTTACGTGTCAATAAAAAGTAGCGGATCCTATTGTCACGTTATCTGTCCATGTTTTGCGAGAGTACTAGTTATAGTCAAAGAATGTTGTAACCCTTTAGACCAAGTTTACACCGTACCAGTACAACTGTTGATCCGTGACAAAAGTGTACCGTCCTCCTGTTTACAGTGCTGTTCCTGTACACTTGTGTTCCTTCTATCCATACCACCATTTTGTTCTGGAGCAATAAAAACGCTTTTCATCCATAACAACTTGTAAGGAATCGAAACTGTACTGATAGGGTGTAAAATGTGGTGTTAGCAACATTCACCAGACAATAAATGAAAACAATTTTGAAAATTCTATTTGTTAAGAAAGATTTTTAAGTTTACGTCTTTCTCATTCTTTGAAGAGTTGTTCTTATAACAGGCCTATTTATTGTTTTACAAGAGCCTATACTTTAAGAAATAACGAAATAACATTCAGAAAACTGAAAAAGTCATCAAGTTTTTTAGTATTCTTTAAGCAGTTATTTCTATTAGGTACATATTCTAGAAATTACTTAAGACAACTGTGAACCAAATACTAAATCTAAACATAAAATGAAAGAACATGGGTCGCTATTTTGACAGAAACAACAGACAGCATTTNACAAACTAACACAAACTACTGTATATGGCGCCAAAACGATTGTACCCAAATAGAGGTTTGCCTCGTCTTGGGTCTCCGAAAGTGAGAAGTTACGTCGCTCAACAAATGTTCAGTCAAATTGTTGAGAGCGTTTTAACACCCCCACTCAACACTACTCAACATCGCTGAACATCGCTCTACAAATGTAGAGCGATGTTCAGTGCAATGTTGAGAGCGTTTTAACGGGGCTTGAGACTGAGCAAACTAGAATATCAATGTCATTGAAATATTTAATCATTATCTTTGAAAAACTTTAGTTTCGGCTAACTGTAAATTAATGTTATCAAACTAAACACGTATTTTGGGTTGTTTCAGTTAATATAAAATTAGCAGTTTGCGCTTGAAATCAAACATTTCAAAAATAGCCTCGAAATTGGCGAAAATCACAGCAACACAAATTAACTAAACTTATGAAGTTGGCAAATATTCTTTCTGACAGATATCATATTCACGATGAAATAATTATTTAATTTTGGTGCTGATTAATTAAAACTATGAGCGCAGGATACTTCGCAAGAAGTTTCTTTAATTCCATTTCTTTATTGTTAATTACGATACTCTAGGGATTAGAAAAACCGACTTTGATCTGATTAAGAAATTGGAATTTGACATGTGTTCATTTGAAAAACCAAAGCTTCATTTATCCTCTATCTATGATTTGGTGTCGTGCTAATTACTATTTAATTATTTGTCAGTTCGGCTTCAAGGAAAAAAACTGAGAGGATGGCTGTCATGTGCTCAAAACAAAGTTAACGGGTTTGAAAGAGAAATCAAGCACAATGAAATAAAAAGGGAAACAATGATGATTAAATTCTGATTCTCCATCGAAATGTTTACAGAGTCTTATGAAAATGAAATATCAATAACAAAGAAAATTAAAAAAAAGTTTTGAGTCCCTAAAGACCTTGAACAAGTTGTTCTTTTCAAAACAGACAACTTATAATAGTATCTCTCAAAGACATGCTACAAAATGTATTATTGGAATGAAAAGAAAGCAAAACTTTCTCAGGAATTTTAGATGCGATAGAAACAAGGACAGATAATGTTACAATAGGATCCGCTACTTTTTATTGACACGTAGATACAAAGCGAATTGTGACTGCAGACAAAGGGAATTCCATGCCCAGTAGGTCAAGCCATAAACAAAAACAAAGCAAGCCGTAAAAGTTGCNATTAAATAAATTATTGATGATGATGATGATGATGATAGGTCAAGCCATAAACAAAAACAAAGCAAGCCGTAAAAGTTGCCCTGAAACCCATGTAGCTAGCTCGCTCGTTGTGCATTCCAGAAATGGTTTTTAAGAGCAGACATGAGCATATATCGAAAGGAGAACGATACATCTCAACATCTGTCTCGGGCATTCTATTCATTTGCTGCATAAGCAAATTGGGAGGCGATTCAAATCTTGCATTTTTTAGTGTAATTAAAATACTTACTGCTCAGCTTCTGTACCAAACAAATAAAATGCTTGAGGCAGAAATTTAGATATATCCTTCTTTTTTCGATATATGCTCATGTCTGCTCTTAAAAACCATTTCTGGAATGCACAACGAGCGAGCTAGCTACCTGGGTTTCAAGGCAACTTTTGCGGCTTGCTTTGTTTTTGTTTATGATTTGACCAACTGAGCATGGAATTCCCTTTGTCTGCAATGGCAAATCGCTTTGTATTTACGTGTCAATAAAAAGTAGCGGATCCTATTGTCACGTTATCTGCCCATGTTTTGCAAGAGTACTAGTTATAGTCAAAGAATGTTGTAACCCTTAGACCAAGTTTACACCGTACCAGTACAACTATGGACAAACACTTCTTGCGTTCCTTTGACGATCAAAACAATCAAGATTTCTTTCAAATTCAGCCAGTGGGATCCAATTTCTTTCAAATGAAACAATGATAAAATCTAAAACAATACAATCATGATTGTTTTGATTGCCAAAGGAACGCAAGGACTATACACTTGATTCCCTTCTACCCATAGCACCATTTTGCTCCGGAGCAATAAAAACGCTTTTCATCCATAACAACTTGTAAGGAATCGAAACTGTACTGATAGGGTGTAAAATGTGGTGTTAGTAACATTCACCAGATAATAAATGAAAACAATTTTGAAAATTCTATTTGTTAAGACAGATTTTTAAGTTTACGTCTTTCTCATTCTTTGAAGAGTTGCTCTTATAACAGGCCTATTTCATTGTTTTACAAGAGCCTATACTTTAAGAAATAACGAAATAACATTCAGAAAAACTGAAAAAGTCATCAAGTTTTTTAGTATTCTTTAAGCAGTTATTTCTATTAGGTACATATTCTAGAAATTACTTAAGACAACTGTGAACCAAATACTAAATCTAAACATAAAATGAAAGAACATGGGTCGCTATTTTGACAGAAACAACAGANGTTAGTAACATTCACCAGATAATAAATGAAAACAATTTTGAAAATTCTATTTGTTAAGACAGATTTTTAAGTTTACGTCTTTCTCATTCTTTGAAGAGTTGCTCTTATAACAGGCCTATTTCATTGTTTTACAAGAGCCTATACTTTAAGAAATAACGAAATAACATTCAGAAAAACTGAAAAAGTCATCAAGTTTTTTAGTATTCTTTAAGCAGTTATTTCTATTAGGTACATATTCTAGAAATTACTTAAGACAACTGTGAACCAAATACTAAATCTAAACATAAAATGAAAGAACATGGGTCGCTATTTTGACAGAAACAACAGACAGCATTTTAAATTCACAATTTCATAGAAGCTATAATGACAATCAAAAAACACTAACAATTACTCCTGTATTAGGGCGCGGATGACGAATTCGTTTCCTTATCGCCGTTATATACACAGTCAGACTCGCAGCCGTTACGCCCTTTAGATACTACAATGTCATTGGTAGAAGCGCTTGCCGCTTGCGCCGTATCACCACCACCGCACGGATTATCAGCTACCGCGCGCGGAGCATCAAGTTGCAATGTTTCTAAGCTTGACTGAATGCTTCTTACTGACCGCTCCGGTTCTGCTTCGTCCGTTGCGGTTTCTTTTAGCTTCGTATCAGGCTTAACATTTTCAAGTTCAGGCGATATAAATGAAAAGAAAACTTCACGGCAAAATTGCTCTCTTACGCCTCGTTGCTCTTTCTCCGTTTCTGATTCAGTTTTCGACTTGCATTCTTCGTAGAATCTGGGGGGAAATTAAGAAGAGAGAATATAAAGCACTTGAGGGCTTAAAATCTTTCAAGCACTTGAGGGCTTATTTAGTTTCTGACATTCTAGAGGGAGGCGTAAAAGAGAGGGGGCTTATACATAAAGTCGTTTCATTGTGTAGCTAAAACTAAACAATGCATGCATAGGCGTTTCTTTGGCCTACCTTTAGTGGCCACGAGAAAGTCTATTCACTTTAATAGAGAGGGGGCTAAATAGAGCTGATATGGCAGTGATATCTGATCAACATTTTGCAACTGTCACTGTTTATCAGACATTCAACCCTTATGTACATTCTACCGTAAACAAGAAAACATTATTCCCATTGGTGAAACAAGGGCATAGATTGAAGGCCATTTTCTTGATTATGGCGTAAGAGTCATTAAGGGTGGTGATATAGGAGGTGAAGGGGGGCTAGCCCCCATCTCTTCAGTTTCCCCCAATCGGCAGCACAAAAACATTGCTGTCCCCAAATCTGTCAGCATTTATAGAATTTCGCGGCAAAAAGATAGCTTTCGTAGATGAATGTGCTTTTGAAATTCACAATTTCATGGATCATAACACTTCATTGAAGCAACAACCACTGCCAAGAATGCCAAAATTACACTGAAAAATTTGAGAATCTTTGACCCCGCAGTTTTGCCATTCTGGCACCACTCAAGAACTCATTTAAAGTCTGTCTCAAATTATATCCCACGTGAAAATGTACGCAAATAAAAACAATTGAAGTGCTTTGCATGAATATTTCTGCGTTATTGCAAATCTCACATGACATCTAATTTGAGATGGGCTATAAGTTATCAAAAACGACAATGATCTCTCTTTCGTGTCATGTTATCAATAGGAGGCACCATCAAAATTATCTGGCTATTTCAAGCTAAATAAAGCCAAAGACCATGGAAAATAAATCAATAGACTCTCATCACAAAGTTCTGGAAACTTTCACGAGGCGGGAGGTTTCTATCTTATACATAATTCTTTTCAGTAAATTTGGCAAAACCAGCGAGGGAGGCATATTATTCTCATGGCTTCTTTGTCAGAATAGTCTTTGGCACAGAGAACTGTCAAAACCATCTCTGGGCCGTACGGAGAAAAGGAGGGTTGAGGTTGACTTTAAAGCGACAAATAACTTGCAGTTGCCGATGTTTGTAGGAGCTTTTTAATATCTATCAACGTAAAGGGAAATTTCTTGCAATTTCTTGCAGTAAACATCAAATGTTACTAATGACGAGCGGTAGTTTTATATTAAAAAAACAAAGTATAAAAACTATCAACACAGAATTCATTTTCCATACGGGTTGTGATGAGAATTTATCAATTCAATTTATATGACCTAATCTGGATACAAACTACTTACCTTGGCAACAGAAATTGTTCTTTGCTGTTACCAGATTGTGACTCCTTAGGCACAGCATTGCTTGCACCCGTTGCTGCTGTTGCTTGCTTGCGTACAGGAAGCCTTTCCAATCGATCTCGGGCCTGCTGCACCTATAAACAAACAAACTTATAAACAAGGGCACAGCATACGTAATTAGGTATCTTAATTTACACCAGGCTTGACAAATATATCAAAACTAGGCTCGACACAAGTCACACTGAAAATACTCTAAGTAAGAATGGCTTTATTTCTCCGCTCAACTTTAGTTTAATTTCCAGTATAGTACAGGATTTCCCAAAAATTGTTTGACGTTCGATTGAATATGAATAAATTACGATATCATGAATGGGTTCCATGGTAAGACAACCCTGTCCTAAGATCCTAAAGTTTATTTTGGACACCAGACTCTTGCAAACCCATTGAATATTCACTGAGTTACAAGCTTTTGAAGTTCAAGTTTGTGCGAAATACTTTAAAATTTACTTTTGAAGTTCTAGTTGGTTTCCTCTGATTTAACAAGAGATGTGACATTGGATAACCTTCTTTTACTTCGATTTTTTAGCTTTTTGCACAACAAGTCATTCAGGGGTCCATGATTTCAGCTTTCGCACAAACTTGATCTTGAAAAGCTCGTCACTCAGTGAATCTTTAACGGATTTGCAAGAATCTATCTGGTGTCTAGAATTATCTTAACAACATCATATTCCTTGGAGCCTGTATATTTTGTCGCTATCTTCCGACATTTAATCAAACGTTGAATAATTCTTTGGGACACCCTGTATATTTAATTTCTGGTAAAAAGAGGCAAACGTTATACCAGTTAATATCAATATCTCAACTGGTTTTATATTCAAAGTAAAAGAAAGGAGACAGATTTTGCTAAAAATACATTGCATGCAACAAGTTTAAGATGTACGATTACGTTTCAACCGTTCAAATGCATTCGATTCGTTGGATTGACCAAGAAGAAGGTCCCTTTCGATAACCTGATTTACTTTAAGCTGGTTTGACTTGCAGTGGGAATGTGGTATTACACTGTGATGAATGCTGTACTTTTTCCCAACAATTTTGTCCTTTCTAAGTGAAATTATGTATTACGATCTACAGCAACTGTGAAGTGACGTCATTGAGCACAAGGCCAGAGTCGTGATCAGAGTATTCTGATGTCATGTTGAATACGACTGATGCTGCATATCGTGTACTCTTGCAAAATTGTAACAAGATTAGGCCTAACTTATGACAATCGCAGTTTTTCCAGCATTCTGTTTATTGGCAACCTGGAGTAGATAACGCTGGTTTATCTGTGCCAGTGTGAATGCGGTATAATCTTCATTTTATCATCAACCAATCAATTAATCAATCAATCAATGATTCACACCAACACCAGAATTGTCTTTCAAACCACTTCCCAATGACCAATTGAAATGACATGAGAAAAACAATAGAAATTAACTCACCTGCTGTCTCTCAAATTGTAGTTGTTGCTGTAACAGTTGTAGCTGTGATGCAGTAGCAGCAGCACTTTGTTGCTGAGCAGCTCGTCTCACACCAGATAGTTGTGAAAGCAGCTCTGCAATTGGGTCAATGTTTTCCCTTGATGTTGAGAATGTTGCAGAGGAGCTTGTCCTGCTTGTAACAGTACTGGTAAAAGGGTTTCCTCTTCTTATCCTTGGAGGGCCACCNTTGGAGCCTGTATATTTTGTCGCTATCTTCCGACATTTAATCAAACGTTGAATAATTCTTTGGGACACCCTGTATATTCAATTTCTGGTAAAAAGAGGCAAACGTAATACCAGTTAATATCAATATCTCAACTGGTTTTATATTCAAAGTAAAAGAAAGGAGACAGATTTTGCTAAAAATACATTGCATGCAACAAGTTTAAGATGTACGATTACGTTTCAACCGTTCAAATGCATTCGATTCGTTGGATTGACCAAGAAGAAGGTCCCTTTCGATAACCTGATTTACTTTAAGCTGGTTTGACTTGCAGTGGGAATGTGGTATTACACTGTGATGAATGCCGTACTTTTTCCCAACAATTTTGTCCTTTCTAAGTGAAATTATGTATTACGATCTACAACAACAGTGAAGTGACGTCATTGAGCACAAGGCCAGAGTCGTGATCAGAGTATTCTGATGTCATGTTGAATACGACTGATGCTGCATATCGTGTACTCTTGCAAAATTGTAACAAGATTAGGCCTAACTTATGACAATCGCAGTTTTTCCAGCATTCTGTTTATTGGCAACCTGGAGTAGATAACGCTGGTTTATCTGTGCCAGTGTGAATGCGGTATAATCTTCATTTTATCATCAACCAATCAATTAATCAATCAATCAATGATTCACACCAACACCAGAATTGTCTTTCAAACCACTTCCCAATGACCAATTGAAATGACATGAGAAAAACAATAGAAATTAACTCACCTGCTGTCTCTCAAATTGTAGTTGTTGCTGTAACAGTTGTAGCTGTGATGCAGTAGCAGCAGCACTTTGTTGCTGAGCAGCTCGTCTCACACCAGATAGTTGTGAAAGCAGCTCTGCAATTGGGTCAATGTTTTCCCTTGATGTTGAGAATGTTGCAGAGGAGCTTGTCCTGCTTGTAACAGTACTGGTAAAAGGGTTTCCTCTTCTTATCCTTGGAGGGCCACCTCCTCTTACTGGATGGAATATACTACGGATGTTTCTGCTCAGTGGTTCATCCTGCAACGAGATCGGTATCATCACTTAGTATTTTGTCACAAGTAAGAGAACCCAGAAGAAGATACAGTGCTGGCCTTGCACATATCAACATGGTTTTCCTGCCCAAGAATTCTGGTTTAGAAAAATTACTCTTTCATACAGCTAAAGAATGTTTATCATAATGTAAAGAATGTAAATATGAAAAACAAAAAAAATTGTGTGTCACGTCAATGTGCGCAAGGTCAGAACTATTCAAGGGATATGTTTCTACTCAAGGCAAATGTTTTGATATCCTCACCTCAAACATACACAGAAAGAATACTACTATAAACATAGAAAAAAAATTACTGGTTGCAATGTTTTTTGCAAGATGCAACTGCTCAAAGCAAACATTGGCAACAAAAGAGAAACTAATTTTGACATGTATCTGACTGCTTCCGAAGGTTTATTTCAAGGAGACCAAAAAAGGAAGTGGCAGGGGAATTATATTTTACAGTTTAAATTAGATTTTCAACAAGCCATTTGTTTCTTTACTGTATTAAGTGAAAATTGGAACAGAACTACTCAAAGAGTATTTCAAACCTAAGAACACATTTCACAACTGCTAATGGACAAAATTGGCAAAGGTTGTTTTACCCAAGTCAAGTCATTACAATGCTTCATTGCCCAAGACTACCAACAATTGAACAACAAAAGATGACTTCTTAAATCTTCTTTGTCCAGTATCTTTGTACCTATTCTTATATTTTGGTAAGAAACTCTTTGCAAGAAACTCAGCTCTCCTATCACAAACAAGCAGAAATCCCAGTTCTGTGACAAAAATATTCAAGAAACCCTTTTCTGTGAATTGTAATTCAGTGCTTGGGAGATGCTTGAGTAATGCCTGGATAGTGGCATGATTTCATACAATATCAGTACAAATTCTGGGGAAGTTTTTGCATATGGTATGTTTTGCATGGCAGAAGTTTTCATGGCACAAGATTTGTTAAAGAAACCAAATGATGCTTATCAAGAAACTGATCATTTCACTTGTGTGAACACAATTTAGCAAATTTTTCTCTATTACAAAATTTCATAAACATACACTTTCTCTTGCATTTCTGTGTTCCATACTAAGATGGCGTCCTAGGTCATCTGTGACACGATTTGGTTCACCACCAGGCAAAGCTGCACAAACAGGACAGATCTGAAAATAGGTGTTTTGGTCAGGACAAAAGATAAACATATATCATGCTCCTAAGGAAAGATAATAGGTAACGTTGAACTGTTAGCTTATTTCTTACTAGCAAAGCATGGTTATAGCCAGAAGGCTTTAATCGCTGATACCCTAAGTTCTATAGTGGTTCATTTACCATTTAGTTGTAACCTCATACCAGTCAATGAACATTTTCTGTAAACTGTGATGCCTTACAATTACCTTAGAATACGACCACAAGTGGCTTCAGCCATTGTTAAATCAAAAATGCTTACATTCCCTTCAGGTATTATTATTTTGAAATACTTAAAAAATACTTACAACTTCAGCAGATGATGTCAAATGTTCTCTAGTCACATGTTCATGAAGCTGAATCTCTTTCAATCCTAATTTACCACAAAATGGACATGTAAACGATTGTGGCTGATCAAATTGAACAGCTTCACCAGAGTAGAACAAATCTGCCAACGATATGAAATTGAGGAATGAAAAATTTGGGAAATATTTTCAGGATCTAGTTTACAAACTAGTAACAACCAAGGTTAGTAAGCAACTTATTTTTCAATCACAAGGCCTAAAAAGTTTCTCAATTGGAACCTGAATGCAATTGCCCTTGTTTTTTTCATATCCAGCGGATTTTCATATCAATATGCTACTGTGAAACCACTAATAAATTTCATTGTAACTATACAAATTTTTGTCAGATGCCCACACTCAATTGCGAACAAATTTACAGAACGACATGAGCTACATTTTAAAATTGGTCTATTGAGCACAATTAGTTCTGCTGTGCAGCAATGACCAAAGTTGATATTTTGCATTGTGAATTATTTTGTGGCATTCTTGCATTTAGCCTTCCCTGTTATTGAGAGATAGCTGTAAACTTGACATTTATAGAACTATACTTCAGCCATATTTAATGCAAAATAACAAACAAAGGTTACAGTGATTACTAGTAAACTTTGACTTTGTGGCCATTGTCTTGCGATTGAGACAATCCCCAAAACTTAATAGGGAAGATCAGGTCTAGCAAATCTGTAATTAGGAATTCATTGAAGATGAAAAATATTTTCTACTTAAATGTAAACACTATTTGGTTAGATGCATTCCTGAATCAAGTTTTTAAAAGTTATCCAAGTATGAAACAACTTTCCTCTGAGGATTTGGTCCAATTCATGTTGTTATGTGAGAATCAAGAAACAATTGACGATCTCCTCAAATTTATTGGACAAATCACTGATATCCGAGAAAAAACATTACAAGTTTTAAATATCCGCAAGTCTCTTTAGAACACAGATATGTTTAAAATTCATGTTGCTTGTTTGTTTGTTTTTTTAGGTGTGGTAAGTTAGTTACTACTTTTGTTTGTTCTCTTCTTTTCTTTTATCTTGGGTTAGTTATCTTGTGTTGTATTATGTTGTAGTTATTAGCCGTATGGCGTAAAAGCTATCATGCTGAATGAGAAAAAAATTAGCAAGGTACTGCATAGCTTCCAAATCTTTAGGTCCGTGTAAAAAGGTGGGTGTAAATTTCTGTGATCTATTTCTTCGGACTGAGTGACTTGAAACAAATTTTAGTCACTTATCTTTAATTCTACCGTTGGACTTTTCAGAATTTTTGAATATTTTTCAAAATTTTGGCATATGTTACATTTTAACTCATTTGAGGGTGTGACATCATCAAATTTCTAAATCATAAACCAGAAAAGTGGCAGACTTTTGTTTGATACCATATTGTAGAAATCCATAAACTATGAATTTCTTCGCAATAATTTCATGTTGCTTCAAACAGTTTGGAAATTACGATGATTTTAAGTCTTTTTGAAAATTTTTCTTGAATTCTTGAAAAAGTAAAAAAACACTCTAATTCTGAAAATATTGAAGATTTCAGAAAAGTCCAACGGTAGAATTATAGAGAAATAGCTTAAGTTNAATCAATCAATGATTCACACCAACATAAGGACTGTCCTTTAAACCATTTCCCAATGACCAATTGAAATGACATGAGAAAAACAATAGAAAACTAATTCACCTGCTGTCTCTCAAATTGTAGTTGTTGCTGTAACAGTTGTAGCTGTGATGCAGTGGCAGCTGCACTTTGCTGCTGCGCAGCTCGTCTCACACCAGATAGTTGTGAAAGCAGCTCTGCAATTGGGTCAATGTTTTCCCTTGATGTTGAGAATGTTGCAGAGGAACTTGTCCTGCTTGTAACAGTACTGGTAAAAGGGTTTCCTCTTCTTATCCTTGGAGGGCCACCTCCTCTTACTGGATGGAATATACTACGGATGTTTCTGCTCAGTGGTTCATCCTGCAATGAGATTGGTATCATCATCTAGTATTTTTTCACAAGTAGGCGAACCCAGAAGAAGATACAGGTGCTGGCCTTGCACATATCAACATGGTTTTCCTGCCCAAGAATTCTGGTTTAGAAAAATTACTCTTTCATAAAGCTCAAGAATGCTTATCACAATGTAAAGAATGTAAAGATAAAAAAAAATTGTTTGTCACGTCAATGTGCACAAGGCCAGAACTGTTTGAGGGATATGTTTCCACTCAAGGCAAATGTTTTGATATCTTCACTTCAAACATACACAGAAAGGATACTACTATAGACATAAAAATAATTTACTGGTTGCCTTTTTGCAAGATTCAACTGCTCAAAGCAAACATTGGCAACAAGAGAGAAACTAATTTTAAAGTGTATCTTTATTTTAAGGAGAACACAAATAAGAAGATGGCAGATGAATTATATTTGATAGTCTAAATTAGATTTTCAACAAGCCTTTTGTTTCTTTACTGTATTAAATGAAACTTGGAACAGAACTACTCAAAGAGTATTTCAAACCTAAGAACACATTCCACAACTGCTAATGGACAAAATTGGCTAAGGTTGTTTTACCCAAGTCAAGTCATTACAATGCTTCATTGCCCCAGACTACTAACAATTGAACAGCAAAAGATGGCTCCTTAAATCTTCTTTGTCCAGTAGCTTTGTACCTATTCTTATATTTTGGTAAGAAACTATTTACAAGAAACTCAGCTCTCTTATCACAAACAAGCAGAAATCCCTGTTCTGTGACAAAAATATTCAAGAAGCCCTTTTCTGTTAATTGTATTTCAGTGCTTGGAAGATGCTTGAGTAATGCCTGGATAGTGGCATGATTTCATACAATATCAGGACAAATTCTGGGGAAGTTTTTGCATGTGGTATGTTTTGCATTCATGGCAGAAGTTTTCATGGCACAAGAATCGTTAAAGAAACCAAATGATGCTTATCAAGAAACTGATCATTTCACTTGTGTGAACACAATTTAGCAAATTTTTTTCTATTACAAAATTTCATAAACATACACTTTCTCTTGCATTTCTGTGTTCCATACTAAGATGGCGTCCTAGGTCATCTGTGACACGATTTGGTTCACCACCAGGCAAAGCTGCACAAACAGGACAGATCTGAAAATAGATGTTTTGGTCAGGACAAAAGATAAACATATATCATGCTCCCAAGGAAAGATAATAGGTAAAGTTTACTTTGAGCTGTTAGCTTATTTCTTACCAGCAAAGTATGGTTACAGCCAGAAGGCTTTAATAACTGACACCCTAAGTTCTATAGTGGTTCATTTACCATTTAGTGGTAACCTCCTGCCAGTCAATGAACATTTTCTGTTAACTGCAATGCCTTACAATTACCCTTAATACAACCAAAAGTGGCTTCAACAATTTTTAAATACGCTTACATTCCCTTCAGGTACTATTATTTTGAACTACTTAAAATATACTTACAACTTCAGCAGATGATGTCAAATGTTCTCTAGTCACATGTTCATGAAGTTGAATCTCTTTCAATCCTAATTTACCACAAAATGGACATGTAAACGATTGTGGCTGATCAAATTGGACAGCTTCACCAGAGTAGAACAAATCTGCAAACAATATGAAATTGAGGAATGAAAAATTTGGGAAATATTTTTAGGATCTAGTTTAAAAACTAGTAACAATCAAGGTAAGGTAATAAGCAACTTATTTTTCCTTCACAAGGCCTAAAACGTTTCTCAATTGGAACCTGAATGCAATTGCCCTTGCTATTTTCATATCCAGTGGATTTTCATATCAATATGCTACTGTGAAACCACTAATAAATTTCATTGTAACTGTGCAAATTTTTGTCAGATGCCCACACTCAATTGCGAACAAATTTACAGAACAACATGAGCTACATTTTAAAATTGGTCTATTGAGCACAATTAGTTCTGCTGTGCAGCAATGACCAAAGTTGATATTTTGCATTGTGAATTATTTTGTGGCATTCTTGCATTTAGCCTTCCCTGTTATTGAGAGATAGCTGTAAACTTGACATTTATAGAACTATACTTCAGCCATATTTAATGCAAAATAACAAACAAAGGTTACAGTGATTACTAGTAAACTTTGACTTTGTGGCCATTGTCTTGCGATTGAGACAATCCCCAAAACTTAATAGGGAAGATCAGGTCTAGCAAATCTGTAATTAGGAATTCATTGAAGATGAAAAATATTTTCTACTTAAATGTAAACACTATTTGGTTAGATGCATTCCTGAATCAAGTTTTTAAAAGTTATCCAAGTATGAAACAACTTTCCTCTGAGGATTTGGTCCAATTCATGTTGTTATGTGAGAATCAAGAAACAATTGACGATCTCCTCAAATTTATTGGACAAATCACTGATATCCGAGAAAAAACA